>CM055819.1:12861634-13121180 GCA_029582265.1 Zoroaster sp. YZ-2022
TTAAGGAAGAAAATTTATATCAAATTAAACTTGGTTCTCTTTTGGAAATCCGACCATTTAGAAATTTTCTTCATCCTTAAGGCCCCGCCATAGCCCCCAAAATCCCAAAAAATCGCCAAAACCCAGGAAAAACACCCAATTTTGTGATTAAAAACACAAATACGAATGAAATTATTTCTAGCGACAGTTATAACTTTAAGATTTTAGGGAGGCCGACAAATTTATATCAAATTAAAGCTTAGGTTCTCCTCTTTTAGGAAATCACATGTCTTTTTCATTTTGATAATTTCTTCATACCTACCTTAAACGGATTCACTATCCACACTTAGCCCTCCACGTAAATACTTATGAAAAATACGGCCATAACTCCAGGAGTAGACAGCCCATATTGTTGTGATTAAAAGACAAATACAAATGACGAAATTATTTCTAGCGACGGTTATAACTTTAAAAAAGTTTTAAGGAGGCCGACAATTTATATCAAATTAAAGCTTAGGTTCTCCTCTTTTAGGAAATCACCATGACTTTTACATTTAGATACAATTTCTTCGATACCTTAAAAGGACCACCATGCACACGTAGCCAACCCTCCGCAAACACTGTCAAAATATTGGGGCCATAACTCAGGGTAGACAGCCTATATTGTTGTGATTAAAACACAAATACAAATGAAATTATTCTAGCGACGGTTATAACTTTAAAAGATTTTAAGGAGGCCGACAAATTTATATCCAAATTAAAGCTAGGTTCTCCTCTTTTTGAGAAATCACATGACTTTTTACATTTAGACAATTTCTTCATACCTTAAACTGGCCTCCATGCACACGTAGCCCTCCGTAAAATACCACGGTCCAAAATACGGGCCATAACTCAGGGTAAACACCCGACATTGTTGTGATTAAAACACCTGACAATACGAATGAAATTATTTCTAGCGACGGTTATAACTTTAAAAAGTTTTCTTAAAGGAGGCCGACAAATTTTATATCCAAATTAAAGCTTAGGTTTACTCCTCTTTTAGGAAATCCCATGACTTTTACATTTAGATAATTTCTTCATACCTTAAAGGACCACCATGCACACTTAGCCCTCCGCAAAATACTGTCAAAATACAGGCCATAACTCAGGGTAGACAGCCTATATTGTTGTGATTAAAAGACAAATACAAATGAAATTATTTCTAGCGACGGTTATAACTTTAAAAGTTTTTAAGGGAGGCCGACAAATTTATATCCAAATTAAAGCTTAGGTTCTCTCTCTTTTTAGGAAATCACATGACTTTTACATTCAGATAATTTCTTCATACCTTAATCGGACCACCATAACACTTAGCCCTCCACAAAATACTTTCAAAATACGGGCCATTAACTCAGGAGTGAACAAGGCCCTGATATTGTTGTGACTAAAAGACAAATACAAATGAAATTATTTCTAGCGACGGTTATATCTTTAAAAAATTTTTAGGGAGGCGGACATTTTTATATACATTTTATCTCTTTGGTTCTCCTCTTTTAGGAAATCACATGACTTTTACATTTAGACAATTTCTTCATACCTTAAACGGCCTCCATGCACACTAGGCCCCTCCACGTAAAATACTGTCAAAAATACGGGCCATAACTCAGAATTAAACACCCGACATTGTTGTGATTCACAAAACTTAAATACGAATGAAATTATTTCTAGCGACGGTTGTAACTTTAAAAGTTTTTAAGGGAGGCCGACAAATTTATATCCAAATTAAAGCTTAGGTTCTCCTCTTTTAGGAAATCACATGACTTTTACATTTAGACAATTTCTTCATACCTTAAACGGCCTCCATGCACACTTAGGCCTCCATGAAAATACGATACAAAAATACAGGCTATAACTCAGGAGTAGAAAAACAGCCGACATTGTTGTGATTAAAACACAAATACGAATGAAATTATTTCTAGCGACGGTTATAACTTTAAAAGTTTTAAGGGACGCCGACAAATTTATATCCAAATTAATGCTTAGGTTCTCCTCTTTTAGGAAATCACATGACTTTTACATTTACAGATAATTTCTTCATACCTTAAAACGGCCTCCATGCACACGTAGCCCTCCGCAAAATACTGTCAAATACAGGCCATAACTCAGGGGTAAACAGCCTGGATATTGTTGTGGATTAAACACACAAATACGAATGAAATTATTTCTAGCGACGGTTTATAACTTTAACATTTTTAAGGGAGGCTGACAAATTTATATCCAAATTAAAGCTTAGGTTCTCCTCTTTTAGGGAAATCACATGACTTTTTACATTTAGAACAATTTCTTTCATACCTTAATCGGCCGCCTTATACACATAGCCCTCCGTAAAATACGGTCAAAATACGGGCCATAACTCAGCGTAAACACCCGACGCATTGTTGTGATTAAAACATACACAATACATGAATGAAATTATTTCTAGCGACAGTTATAACTTTAAAAGTTTTTTAAGGAGGCCGAACAAATTTATATCCAAATTAAAGCTTAGGTTCTCCTCTCTTTACGGGAAATCACATGACTTTTACATTTAGATAATTTCTTCATACCTTAAATGGCCTCCATGCACACTAGACCCTCACAAAATAGGCTGCTCGTCAAAATACGGGCCATAGGTCAGGGTAGAACAACCTATATTATTTGTGATTAAAACACAAATACAATGAAATTATTTCTAGCGACGGTTATAACTTTAAAAGTTTTTAAAGGAGCCGACACAATTTATATCCAAATTAACGCTAGGGTTCTCCTCTTTAGGAAATCACGCGATGACTTTTTACATTTAGACAATTTCTTCATACCTTAATCGGCCTATGCCCCTCCATGCAATACTGAAACCCTCCGCAAAATACTGTCAAAATACAGGCCATAACTCTGGGTAAACAACCGACATTGTTGTGATTAAACACACAATACGAGATGAAATTATTTCTAGCGACGGTTATAACTTTCTAAAAGTTTTTAAGGAGGCCGACAAATTTATATCCAAATTAACGCTTAGGTTCTCCTCTTTTAGGAAATCACATGACTTTTACATTTAGATAATTTCTTCATACCTTAAAGGACCACCATGCACCTTAGCCCTCCGCAAAATACTGTCCAAAATACAGGCCATAACTCAGGGTATTGAACAGCCTGATATTGTTACAGATTGATTAAAGACAACATACAAATGAAATTATTTCCTAGCGACAGTTTATAACTTTAACACGTTTTTAAAGGGAGGCCGACAAATTTATATTCAAATTAAAGCTTAGGGTTCTCCTCTTTTAGAAATCCCACACTTGACTTTTACATTTAGATAATTTCTTCATTACCTTAAAGGACCACCATGCACACTTAGCCTCCATAAATACTGTTCCAAAATACGGGCCATTAACCTCAGGGTGAAAGACAGCCTATATTGTTTGTGACTAAAAGACAACATACAAATGAAATTATTTCTAGCGACAGTTTATAACTTTAAAAGATTTTCAAGGGAGGCCGACAAATTTATATTCAAATTAAAGCTTAGGTTCTCCTCTTTTAAGGAAATCACATGACTTTTACATTCAGACAATTTCTTCATACCTTAAACGGCCTCCATTATGCACACGTTAGCCCTCTCCGTAAAATACGATCAAAGAAATACAGGCCATAACTCAGGGGTAACACCCTGACATTGTTGTGATTAAAACACAAATACGAATGAAATTATTTCTAGCGACAGTTTATAACTTTAAAAGTTTTTTTAAAGGGAGGCCGACAAATTTACATCCAAATTAAAGCTTAGCTTGGGTTCTCCATCTTTTAGGGAAATCCCACTGACTTTTACATTTAGATAATTTTCTTCATACCTAAAGGACTCTCCATGATGCATTACGTGTAACCCCTCCGTAAAATACTGTCAAATACGGGCCATAACTCAGGGTGAGACAGCCCATATATATTGTTGTTGTGATTAAAAGACAAATACAAATGAAATTATTTCTAGCGATGGTTATAACTTTAAAAAATTACCCTAAGGGGAGCCGACAAATTTATATACATCAAATTAAAGCTTAAGGTTCTCCTCTTTTAGAAATCACATGACTTTTACATTTAGACAATTTTTCTTCATACCTTAATCGGCCTCCATGCACACCTTAGCCCTCCGTAAAATACGGTCAAAATACGGGCTAACTCAGGGTAAACACTCGACATTGTTGTGATTAAAACATTCTAACATACACAGATATGAAATTATTTCTAGCGACAGTTATAACTTTAAGAAAGTTTTAAGGGAGGCCGACAAATTTATATCCAGAATTAAAAGCTTAGGATTCTCCTCTTTTTGGAAATCACATGACTTTTTACATTTTAGATAATTTCTTCATACCTTAAAGGACCACCATGCACTTAGCCCTCCGCAAAATACTGTCAAAATATTACGGGCCATAACTCAGGGGTAGACAGCCTATATTGTTGTGATTAAAAGACAAATACAAATGGAAATTATTTCTAGCGATTTGCTATAACTTTAAAGGGAAAGTCTTTTAAGGGAGGCCGACAAATTTATATCAAATTTAAGCTTAGGGTTCTCCTCTTTAGGAAATCACATGACTTTTTAAGATTTAGACAATTTCTTCCATACCTTAAGGTACACACTGCCTTTGTCAGCGAAATTGGGCGATAAATGCCCCTCAATATTTCATTGTTTACATACATGGTTGGAAAGATCTTTCAAGAAGTAGAATATAATTGTCCACACACAAGTATACTCCTGAAAGATGTGTCGTTTTCGTTATTGTACACAAAACCAATGTCACAGACTTTTCTTCGACCAAAATTTGTCCAGAAAACTCACGAGGACAAAATTAATGTAGTCGCACTTTCAGACGTTTTAAAATGTTTATTACTGAACCAAATTCAAGAATAATTATTTTTATAATTCATTGATACTTGATTAAAGTGAAAATGATTTTTGAAACAATGGGTGAAAATTGTCCAAAATCGACAAAAGTACGAAAGTCGTATGGCACTTTCCTGAGACACCGGGAACTGAACCAAGACTGTACCAAAGCACAGTTATATGCGCCAGCGCGGCCAAGCGCGCCCGAGCGTGAGCCTGCTGGTTGGGCCATAACATATATCAACACTTTTCGCGTGGAGCGTAAAGCAGGCATCGACCACTGTGGTGCTTTTCGTCGGGTATTTTGAATTATGATACTGCCAGCGAGTTTAGTTTTGGGAAACAACAATGACGCATTCATTCGGAACATCGTCACAGCCCCTTCATCATCAACGCCATTAAAAGTGACAAAAACTGTTCAGTTTGGAAGGCCATCCGTCAAAATCAACACCAGAATTTAGACCGAGCGGGCTGGGCAAAGAAAGGCTCACCGTCTACGGCAATAAAACGACGTATGCCTGGCGACCGTTGACGGGCCAGCCAACCTCAAATGATGGCAAACACTCAGGGATTTGATTGTTGAACGTGATGGTGACCATGATGATATCATGAATAATGTCGCATTTGTAGGATTGTTGGACAGGTAAGAGTAATAAAAGAAATATTGTTTGATAATATAATACTTGTAGGCTTTTTTGTGGGCTGTATGCTTGAACTCTTATGACGAATTTCTGTTAGCCATTACATTTTTTGATAGTTCCTATCCCAAGGCCCAATGATATTGTGATGATGTTTACAATACAGACATGATAATTATGAGATATAGTTTAGAAAGCAGAACAATTTCAGTGAAGTAGTTGTAATTTCCACCATCAATGTATTTTATGGGGAAGATGGTGAAAATTCAAACATGGTCTGGGAGGAAATAGCATCAGGTACCATTATTTCAGTACGAGTACGAGTACGAATTTTTAATATGCACCATGTCCATCATATCCACCATTATTTCATTAGCTGTTATGTTTTGTTTTATAGGTATGAGAAAACATCACTGCCAGTATTTTTACTTGCATCAACACCATGTAGAGTTCAGCTTGATTCCATTTCCACTATTCACATCTACAAAGCATTGCCAAGGTAGAGTAAAATCATATATTTTTGTATCCCATTTATTTATTTTATTTTTATTTTTTTTATAGAAAACTTAGTTTATGTAAATATTTGTTTTTCTATAAAACAAAATCAGATTTACAGAAACAATTTCTCATTTAGAAAAAATGAAGTTCAGGTTCAGGTCACCCCCCCCCCCTCCTTGTGCATGTTTAATGTTAAATTGTCCATATTAAAGGGACAACATCACGACCACAGCAGACTTTCAACAGGGCATGGAATCGGTGTCCAAGTTTAAGATGAACACAGTGACTGAAACTTACTGGCTCATTTATTCAGCAGCATTGATAATATGACCTTATCATGTGGGGTATTATTTTCAGTCACCGAGGTAATCTAAAACTAGCACTCCGATTCCATGCCCTGTTGATCGTGACCGTTGTCCTCTTAAAGGGAAAGTACAACAGCATAACAGCTGTTATCGGTAATATTTACTTACTTTGAATGAAGATCGTTTAATAATGAATATGTTAAAGTTTGAGCTCAATCTCTAAGTCATGAGAAAACTGTGAAAACCCTTCATAATTATTTAGGAAAACATTAGTAAATGTGTATATTTTGTTTTCCAGTTTTCTTTAAAATAAGAACACAATAAGTTGAATAATTGTTTAACTTCCTCACATCCAGTTAGCTGTAGGTAATAAATAATTCAGTAATTGTGCAATCAAGTAATAAACCAGTGATGTACCTTCCCTTTAACATCATATCCAAACATTCATGTGAACATGTTTTTTTAAATTCCTACAGTGCCCTAGCATCTCTTGGTGAACTCCCAGGTATACATGAGCTCCATCAATCAACATCAAAGTCAGTTGCACAAGATCAACAAGTGAGTCACAGCAACATATGGACACAACATCACATGAGCCTGTATGAGTAAGTGAAATACTATTTGGCTGTCAACATCACATTTCACAAAAGTTATTTAAATTGTACAGATATTACTTTAAACACCCCTACATGTACACTTGTCTCACTTTAAAAATATATATATAATGTTTATATAAAAATTTAGTTTTTCTCTAGTCCGAACTTGCACATGCTGATTTCATGTAGCCTTATAATCAGTTTCTAAGCAATATTGAAAAAATACACTTTTGTGTATTCAGTAACTCTTGTGCAATATAAAGGAAGAAAAAGTAATTATCCTGCTGAGAGTTTGTCATTTGCAGTGTGTGTGAATGGTAAGTGTGCTGTAGCACTAATAATTAGCCAAAAGTAGCTTTACATGTGTTATTCATGGCTGGCTGTTGTGTTATGTTTTTGTGCTGGAGTACTATCAGTAATCTTTCTTTTGTAAGAATTGTATACATAATGTTCGTTCATGTTTGGTCCATAGATGAAATGGAGTGAGATGGAGACAGAGACGAATGCTCAGTTCATCATGTCACCTACGTATGTGAATGGGTGTCAGCAAACGGAAGCCTACCACACCTAAGTTACTAGCAGACATTCCACTGAATAAAAGTTTTCTCAAGAAGATTACCTACTATATCAACTTCAGGTTTGTTACGGGTGCCATCCAATCAAAAGTTTCAATTAAGTACAGGCGACATGTCCTACTTTTAAGACACTCTCTCTGCCAACAACTGGGGTATAACATGAAAATGTTTCAATACAAATGCAACTGACCCTCAACCCCCCTCACCCCCACACACACACACACAAAATTACTATATTAGTATTTTGTAGTTTGTACTACTTTGAAAATATTGAGATTTTGAAGCTTTACATGGTTGAAGAACAGTAGGAGTAAGATTAATTATCTTTCAAGAGTAGTAAATAGCATTGGTTCTGAGAACTGGCAGTGACATTACTTTACGTTTCAATCAGTATACTCTGATTGTCTTCAGGGGGATGAAGATGATCAGAATATACCGATGGAAAAGTTATTCCACCACCAGTTCTTCTAAGAACCAACACTTCTATTAAACTGTAGAGATAGTTACATGGTGCTACCACAAATCTTACTCCTACTGTATACAAACATGTATTCTTAGATAAATATGCATAATGATATTGACACTAGCCCAACACATGCTTTTCAAAACCATGATGATGATAAATCAACATGTAAAAACACTATGAAAATAGTTTGCCAGGGTTGAAGGTAGCCAGATAAACTTATTCAGCGTTATTATGGGCATAAAGTCACAAAGTTGATTTAAGGGTAGAAGGAACTACATGTATAGGATTTGGATTAAACTTGGCTGCATATTCAAGGGCAGGAAGTAGGGGTTATATTGATTGGTGGGTGGGGGGAGCTAGGGTTACTGAAGACACTGAAGCATGGAGGAGCATATAAACATTTTCCCATTCTTTGTTTTCCAACTTTACCAGAAAAAAGTTACCCTGTGAGAGAGAAGAGTCTTTACACTCCTGATATTTCCATGTTGTAAATAATTTTTCCTACATGGAACATAATAGAAAGTTGGCTAATAATTGTACATTTCATCCATGTTCATGTATCAGGTATCCTGGGGAGTCTACTCAAAGCACAGGCGTATAGTAATTGGGTGGAGAAGAAACAATACAGCGTATGTCAAATAGCTAATGTCTGCAGTCTTCAACATGTCCAAGCTTGTATGGATGTCAGCTAATTAGCCTTTTCATTAGAAAGTTTTATGATAAAGTTTTCCTTCTTTCCCCTGCCCTCAACGAAGAGTTATCAAAAGTAAATAATACCCAAAGTAAGGCCACAAGTTCTAATTAGCCAATTGACAATTCAAACAAAATTAAATGTAAATACATCCACTTGATCAAATCTGATAGTTGCTTGCCCTTTTCATTTTGTTTATGAAAACCTTTAAATTCTAGATTTAAATGAAGCCAACATTGGTATTTATGTCTTGGTATTAAGTCTTGTACAAAAATAAATTGAATGGATGGACTGCATGTTTATATACCGAGAGTGATCTTTATTTATAATATACTTCACTTTTAACTCAAGTTTATAATGGACAAAATATATAATGATAAATTGAAATGATAGTAACACTGTAATCAAGCATCTCCTTATTGTGACATGTTTATAAATTTTCTTTGTTTTCACCTATACTGCAAATAATTAAAATCATTAATAAAATTTAAACAAATTCTACATTGCTTTTTACATTTTCAAGGTTGTACACATATTTGGCCAAATGTCTGTAGCTGCATCCATACTATAGCAAATTACAAGATCAGATGCCATTTTGTACATAAATTTTTAGACATTGAAACAATCAAAAGAGTTGTATGGGTGCTTGTAAATTGCTAATAAAACAATGAAATACATTTTATTTTAACTGTCCATTTGGTTTCATGACTTGACTTTGTGGTTCCACTCCTCCCTCCCCACAATCAATTGAAACCACTTTACTGACCTGTTTAACCTATTGTAAACAATCTAACAATGAGTGTACATGGTCTTACACATATAACTAGTGAAATGACTTCAGTGTAAATGAGCCCAACAATGATCATTTATTGACAAGAAAACAGAATCAATCTGCATAATAAATGTACGCTCTGTATGTACGATTTAGTGACAGTTCAGAATAGGTGACATTCAGGGGCTGTCATTGGAATCGGTAATTTTGGAATAAAATGTCTGCACCCCTCCCAGGTTCTTGGTGATGGCATGTACTGCCACTGGTGATGAACCGACACATTTGTTTTCTAAAATTCTTTGGAGTATTATTGCAGCACTATAGAATCCAAGGAGGGGGAGGGGCAAACAAGCATATGTTTGATTCCAAATTACCAATTCCATTGACCGAATCGAGAATCACACCCAGCATCAATTCTGTGTAGCTGAAGTAGCAAAATGTTTGTCCTCTTTCTGAAAAGGTTTAAGGTGAACAGAGGAGTAAGGGCTTAGATTTAAATAAATTCAAAAATTATCAACAATCACTGTGAAATAAATTAAAACATTTTTTTAACTGATATGGATTGGAAAGGTGGTTAGACCCCTTCTCTTGGACTGAAATGCCAGTACTGCTATAGCAAAAAAATTACATATTATACTAAACCTTAATTTTGTTGTAATAAACAACCATTAAAACTAAATAAAATGTTCATCATTGGTATTTGATAATGAACATTGACTTCAACCCTGTAACACGTTAACATTAGATCTCATGAAAAATAGCGTAAAAACCAACCTGTGAAAATTTATTAAAAATAAGTGCTCCCCCTCGTGTTTCACAAAGTTATATCTGGGAAATTCTTGTATTTATAATGTCTTTTTTTTTCTTTTTCTTTTCTCTAAGATAAAACTAGGCCCCCTAAAACTTAAAAGCATTTCAGACAAAATAATTTGGTCATTAGCCCTAAGCCGCCTATGCTATAGTATGTGTCCCAACCAAATAAAAATGTTTGATAATATTTTGAGAATATGAGAATCTAAAGCAAAATTGAAGCTTCCCTTTCACAATTTTTTCTTGTCAAATATGTAGAGTATGTAATCGGGGGTTTGGGCAATTTCACATAATTGCCAGGGGACATTGTCATGATTGTGTTCATCATGTTACACATGTTCTGTCTACCGATGGCAATGTAAACTATATCATGATATTGATCATGAATGATTGAGATAGCTCACCCAGAATCCAGCATGTCCAGATAGATGCTGCTAAGCACCGGTTTGTTCAGTCTATGCCTTTCTCCATGGTTGATCCAAGGTCTATCAAGCCTAATATTAAGCATTTTCCTCACTTTTTGGATGATCTTGGACGTCGACGTGCATCTGGTTTGCAATCGAGATCCAGGAATTCTGTGATCGTTCGTGTGTTTACAACGGATACAAAAATGTACAGACTGGAACCTTGTTCCTCTTGTTAAAATCACAATTGTGTGCAATCCGCTATGCAGAGTACCAGTCTAAATACAATCTGCAATATTGCCGTACAGGTTTCACGGGTCGTAGACTACTGGAAATGCGTATACGTGACCTTTGACATTATTGTGTATTTTTTTGGACATTTCTCGGTAATTACATGATACCCAGATTTAGTTTTTTGAAGAAAACCTTCCAAAAAGGATTATCTATCATTCTATCAATCCCATTTTTTGCACTTTTAGGGCGGTGTGTACCTTTAATCGGCCTCCATGCACACTTAGCCCTCCGTAAAATACGGTCAAAATACGGGCCATAACTCAGGGTAAACACCCGACATTGTTGTGATTAAAACACAAATACGAATGAAATTATTTCTAGCGACGGTTATAACTTTAAAAGTTTTTAAGGGAGGCCGACAAATTTATATTCAAATTAAAGCTTAGGTTCTCCTCTTTTAGGAAATCCCATGACTTTTACATTTAGATAATTTCTTCATACCTTAAAGGACCACCATGCACACTTAGCCCTCCGCAAAATACTGTCAAAATACAGGCCATAACTCAGGGTAGACAGCCTATATTGTTGTGATTAAAAGACAAATACAAATGAAATTATTTCTAGCGACGGTTATAACTTTTAAAAAATTTAAGGGAGGCCGACAAATTTATATCCAAATTAAAGTTTAGGTTCTCCTCTTTTAGGAAATCACATGACTTTTACATTTAGACAATTTCTTCATACCTTAAACGGCCTCCATGCACACTTAGCCCTCAGTAAAATACTGTCAAAATACGGGCCATAACTCAGGGTAAACACCCGACATTGTTGTGATTAAAACACAAATACGAATGAAATTATTTCTAGCGACGGTTATAACTTTAAAAGTTTTTAAGGGAGGCCGACAAATTTATATCCAAATTAAAGCTTAGGTTCTCCTCTTTAGGAAATCACATGACTTTTACATTTAGATAATTTCTTCATACCTTAAATGGCCTCCATGCACACTGAACCCTCCGCAAAACACTGTCAAAATACGGGCCATAACTCAGGGTAGACAGCCTATATTGTTGTGATTAAAACACAAATACGAATGAAATTATTTCTAGCGACGGTTATAACTTTAAAAGTTTTTAAGGGAGGCCGACAAATTTATATCCAAATTAAAGCTTAGGTTCTCCTCTTTTAGGAAATCACATGACTTTTTACATTTAGATAATTTCTTCATACCTTAAAGGACCACCATGCACACTTAGCCCTCCGCAAAATGCTGTCAAAATATGGGCCGTAACTCAGGGTAGACAGCCTATATTGTTGTGATTAAAACACAAATACGAATGAAATTATTTCTAGCGACAGTTATAACTTTAAATGTTTTTAAGGCAGGCCGACAAATTTATATCCAAATTAAAGCTTAGGTTCTCCTCTTTTAGGAAATCACATGACTTTTACATTTAGACAATTTCTTCATACCTTAATCGGCCTCCATGCACACTTAGCCCTCCGTATAATACGGTCAAAATACAGGCCATAACTCAGGGTAGACAGCCTATATTGTTGTGATTAAAAGACAAATACAAATGAAATTATTTCTAGCGACGGTTATAACTTTAAAAGTCTTTAAGGGAGGCCGACAAATTTATATCCAAATTAAAGCTTAGGTTCTCCTCTTTAGGAAATCACATGACTTTTACATTTAGACAATTTCTTCATACCTTAATCGGCCTCCATGCACTAGCCCTCCTGTCAATATACTGGCCATAACTCAGGGTAGACAGCCTATATTGTTGTGATTAAAACACAAATACAGATGAAATTATTTCTAGCGACAGGTTATAACTTTAAAAGTTTTAAGGGAGGCCGACAAATTTATATCCAAATTAAAGCTTAGGTTCTCCTCTTTTAGGAAATCACATGACTTTTACATTTAGATAATTTCTTCATACCTTAAATGGCCTCCATGCACACTGAGCCCTCCGCAAAATACTGTCAAAATACGGGCCATAACTCAGGGTAGACAGCCTATATTGTTGTGATTAAAAGACAAATACAAATGAAATTATTTCTAGCGACGGTTATAACTTTAAAAGTCTTTAAGGGAGGCCGACAAATTTATATCCAAATTAAAGCTTAGGTTCTCCTCTTTTAGGAAATCACATGACTTTTACATTTAGACAATTTCTTCATACCTTAATCGGCCTCCATGCACACTGAGCCCTCCGCAAAATACTGTCAAAATACGGGCCATAACTCAGGGTAAACACCCGACATTGTTGTGATTAAAACACAAATACGAATGAAATTATTTCTAGCGACGGTTATAACTTTAAAAGTTTTTAAGGGAGGCCGACAAATTTATATCCAAATTAAAGCTTAGGTTCTCCTCTTTTAGGAAATCACATGACTTTTACATTTAGATAATTTCTTCATACCTTAAATGGCCTCCATGCACACTGAGCCCTCCGCAAAATACTGTCAAAATACGGGCCATAACTCAGGGTAGACAGCCTATATTGTTGTGATTAAAATACAAATACGAATGAAATTATTTCTAGCGACGGTTATAACTTTAAAAGTTTTTAAGGGAGGCCGACAAATTTATATACAAATTAAAGCTTAGGTTCTCCTCTTTAGGAAATCACATGACTTTTACATTTAGATAATTTCTTCATACCTTAAATGGCCTCCATGCACACTGAACCCTCCGCAAAATACTGTCAAAATACGGGCCATAACTCAGGGTAGAACAGCCTACATGGTTGTGATTAAAAAACAAATACGAATGAAATTATTTCTAGCGACGGTTATAACTTTAAAAGTTTTTAATGGAGGCCGACATATTTATATCCAAATTAATGCTTAGGTTCTCCTCTTTTAGGAAATCACATGACTTTTACATTTTGGATAATTTCTTCATACCTTAAATGGCCTCCATGCACACTGAACCCTCCGCAAAACACTGTCAAAATACAGGTCATAAGTCAGGGTAGACAGCCTATATTGTTGTGATTAAAACACAAATACGAATGAAATTATTTCTAGCGACGGTTATAACTTTAAATGTTTTTAAGGGAGGCCGACAAATTTATATCCAAATTAAAGCTTAGGTTCTCCTCTTTAGGAAATCACATGACTTTTACATTTAGATAATTTCTTCATACCTTAAATGGCCTCCATGCACACTGAACCCTCCGCAAAACACTGTCAAAATACGGGCCATAACTCAGGGTAGACAGCCTATATTGTTGTGATTAAAACACAAATACGAATGAAATTATTTCTAGCGACGGTTATAACTTTAAATGTTTTTAAGGGAGGCCGACAAATTTACATCCAAATTAAAGCTTAGGTTCTCCTCTTTTAGGAAATCACATGACTTTTACATTTAGATAATTTCTTCATACCTTATATGGCCTCCATGCACACTGAGCCCTCCGCAAAATACTGTCAAAATACGGGCCATAACTCAGGGTAGACAGCCTATATTGTTGTGATTAAAACACAAATACGAATGAAATTATTTCTAGCGACGGTTATAACTTTAAAAGTTTTTAAGGGAGGCCGACAAATTTATATCCAAATTAAAGCTTAGGTTCTCCTCTTTTAGGAAATCACATGACTTTTATATTTAGGCAATTTCTTCATACCTTAAACGGCCTCCATGCACACTTTGTCCTCCGTAAAATACTGTCAAAATACGCCCATAACTCAGGGTAGACAGCCTATATTGTTGTGATTAAAAGACAAATACGAATGAAATTATTTCTAGCGACGGTTATAACTTTAAAAGTTTTTAAGGGAGGCCGACAAATTTATATCCAAATTAAAGCTTAGGTTCTCCTCTTTTAGGAAATCACATGACTTTTACATTTAGATAATTTCTTCATACCTTAAATGGCCTCCATGCACACTGAACCCTCCGCAAAACACTGTCAAAATACGGGCCATAACTCAGGGTAGACAGCCTATATTGTTGTGATTAAAACACAAATACGAATGAAATTATTTCTAGCGACGGTTATAATTTTAAATGTTTTTAAGGAGGGACAAATTTATATCCAAATTAAAGCTTAGGTTCTCCTCTTTTAGGAAATCACATGACTTTTACATTTAGACAATTTCTTCATACCTTAATCGGCCTCCATGCACACTTAGCCCTCCGTAAAATACGGTCAAAATACGGGCCATAACTCAGGGTAGACAGCCTATATTGTTGTGATTAAAACACAAATACGAATGAAATTATTTCTAGCGACGGTTATAACTTTAAAAGTTTTTAAGGGAGGCCGACAAATTTATATCCAAATTAAAGCTTAGGTTCTCCTCTTTTAGGAAATCACATGACTTTTACATTTAGATAATTTCTTCATACCTTAAATGGCCTCCATGCACACTTTGCCCTCCGTAAAATCCTGTCAAAATACGGGCCATAACTCAGGGTAGACAGCCTATATTGTTGTGATTAAAACACAAATACGAATGAAATTATTTCTAGCGACGGTTATAACTTTAAAAGTTTTGTAGGGAGGCCGACAAATTTATATCCAAATTAAAGCTTAGGTTCTCCTCTTTAGGAAATCACATGACTTTTACATTTAGATAATTTCTTCATACCTTAAACGGCCTCCATGCACACTTAGTCCTCCGTAAAATACTGTCAAAATACTGCCCATAACTCAGGGTAGACAGCCTATATTGTTGTGATTAAAACACAAATACGAATGAAATTATTTCTAGCGACGGTTATAACTTTAAAAGTTTTTAAGGGAGGCCGACAAATTTATATCCAAATTAAAGCTTAGGTTCTCCTCTTTTAGGAAATCACATGACTTTTACATTTAGATAATTTCTTCATACCTTAAACGGCCTCCATGCACACTTTGTCCTCTGTAAAATACTGTCAAAATACGCCCATAACTCAGGGTAGACAGCCTATATTGTTGTGATTAAAAGACAAATACGAATGAAATTATTTCTAGCGACGGTTATAACTTTAAAAGTTTTTAAGGGAGGCCGACAAATTTATATCAAATTAAAGCTTAGGTTCTCCTCTTTAGGAAATCACATGACTTTTACATTTAGATAATTTCTTCATACCTTAAATGGCCTCCATGCACTGAACCCTCCGCAAAATACTGTCAAAATACGGGCCATATCTCAAGGTAGACAGCCTATATTGTTGTGATTAAAACACAAATACGAATGAAATTATTTCTAGCGACAGTTATAACTTTAAAAGTTTTAAGGGAAGGCCGACAAATTTATATCCAAATTAAAGCTTAGGTTCTCCTCTTTGGAAATCACATGACTTTTACATTTAGATAATTTCTTCATACCTTAAATGGCCTCCATGCACACTGAGCCCTCCGCAAAAATACTGTCAAAATACGGCCATAACTCAGGGTAGACAGCCTATTGTTGTGATTAAAACACAAATACGAATGAAATTATTTCTAGCGACAGTTATAACTTTAAAAGTTTTTAAGGAGGCCGACAAATTTATATCCAAATTAAAGCTTAGGTTCTCCTCTTTTAGGAAATCACATGACTTTTACATTTAGATAATTTCTTCATACCTTAAATGGCCTCCATGCACACTGAGCCCTCCGCAAAATACTGTCAAAATAAGGGCCATAACTCAGGGTAGACAGCCTATATTGTTGTGATTAAAACACAAATACGAATCAAATTATTTCTAGCGACGGTTATAACTTTAAAAGTTTTTAAGGGAGGCCGACAAATTTATATCCAAATTAAAGCTTAGGTTCTCCTCTTTTAGGAAATCACATGACTTTTACATTTAGATAATTTCTTCATACCTTAAATGGCCTCCATGCACACTGAACCCTCCGCAAAATACTGTCAAAATATGGGCCATAACTCAGGGTAGACAGCCTATATTGTTGTGATTAAAACACAAATACGAATGAAATTATTTCTAGCGACAGTTATAACTTTTAAAAGTTTTAAGGGAGGCCGACAAATTTATATCAAATTAAAGCTTAGGTTCTCCTCTTTTAGGAAATCACATGACTTTTACATTTAGATAATTTCTTCATACCTTAAAGGACCACCATGCACACTGAGCCCTCCGCAAAATACTGTCAAAATACGGGCCATAACTCAGGGTAGACAGCCTATATTGTTGTGATTAAAACACAAATACGAATGAAATTATTTCTAGCGACGGTTATAACTTTAAAAGTTTTTAAGGGAGGCCGACAAATTTATATCCAAATAAAAGCTTAGGTTCTCCTCTTTTAGGAAATCACATGACTTTTACATTTAGACAATTTCTTCATACCTTAATCGGCCTCCATACGGTCAAAATACGGGCCATAACTCAGGGTAAACACCCGACATTGTTGTGATTAAAACACAAATACGAATGAAATTATTTCTAGCGACGGTTATAACTTTAAAAGTTTTTAAGCGAGGCCGACAAATTTATATCAAATTAAAAGCTTAGGTTCTCCTCTTTTAGGAAATCACATGACTTTTACATTTAGATAATTTCTTCATACCTTAAAGGACCACCATGCACACTTAGCCCTCCGCAAAATACTGTCAAAATATGGGCCATAACTCAGGGTAGACAGCCTATATTGTTGTGATTAAAACACAAATACGAATGAAATTATTTCTAGCGACAGTTATAACTTTAAAAGTTTTTAAGGGAGGCCGACAAATTTATATCCAAATTAAAGCTTAGGTTCTCCTCTTTTAGGAAATCACATGACTTTTACATTTAGACAATTTCTTCATACCTTAATCGGCCTCCATGCACACTTAGCCCTCCGTATAATACGGTCAAAATACAGGCCATAACTCAGGGTAGACAGCCTATATTGTTGTGATTAAAAGACAAATACAAATGAAATTATTTCTAGCGACGGTTATAACTTTAAAAGTCTTTAAGGGAGGCCGACAAATTTATATCCAAATTAAAGCTTAGGTTCTCCTCTTTTAGGAAATCACATGACTTTTACATTTAGATAATTTCTTCATACCTTAAAGGACCACCATGCACACTTAGCCCTCCGCAAAATGCTGTCAAAATATGGGCCATAACTCAGGGTAGACAGCCTATATTGTTGTGATTAAAACACAAATACGAATGAAATTATTTCTAGCGACGGTTATAACTTTAAAAGTTTTTAAGGGAGGCCGACAAATTTATATCCAAATTAAAGCTTAGGTTCTCCTCTTTTAGGAAATCACATGACTTTTACATTTAGACAATTTCTTCATACCTTAATCGGCCTCCATGCACACTTAGCCCTCCGTAAAATACGGTCAAAATACAGGCCATAACTCAGGGTAGACAGCCTATATTGTTGTGATTAAAGACAAATACAAATGAAATTATTTCTAGCGACAGTTATAACTTTAAAAGTCTTTAAGGGAGGCCGACAAATTTATATCAAATTAAAGCTTAGGTTCTCCTCTTTTGGGAAATCACATGACTTTTACATTTAGACAATTTCTTCATACCTTAATCGGCCTCCATGCACTAGCCTCCGCAAAATACGGTCAAAATACGGGCCATAACTCAGGGTAAACAGCCTATATTGTTGTGATTAAAACACAAATACGAATGAAATTATTTCTAGCGACGGTTATAACTTTAAAAGTTTTTAAGGGGAGCCGACAAATTTATATCCAAATTAAAGCTTAGGTTCTCCTCTTTTAGGAAATCACATGACTTTTACATTTAGATAATTTCTTCATACCTTAAATGGCCTCCATGCACACTGAGCCCTCCGCAAAATACTGTCAAAATACGGGCCATAACTCAGGGTAGACAGCCTATATTGTTGTGATTCAAACACAAATACTAATGAAATTATTTCTAGCGACTGTTATAACTTTAAAAGTTTTTAAGGGAGGCCGACAAATTTATATCCAAATTAAAGCTTAGGTTCTCCTCTTTTAGGAAATCACATGACTTTTACATTTAGACAATTTCTTCATACCTTAAGGCCTCCATGCACACTGAACCCTCAAAACACTGTCAAAATACGGGCCATAACTCAGGGTAGACAGCCTATATTGTTGTTATTTAAACACAAATACAGATGAAATTATTTCTAGCGACAGTTATAACTTTAAAAGTTTTTAAGGGAGGCCGACAAATTTATATCAAATTAAAGCTTAGGTTCTCCTCTTTGAAATCACATGACTTTTACATTTAGATAATTTCTTCATACCTTAAATGGCCTCCATGCACACTGAGCCCTCCCCAAAATACTGTCAAAATACGGGCCATAACTCAGGGTAGACAGCCTATATTGTTGTGATTAAAACACAAATACGAATGAAATTATTTCTAGCGACGGTTATAACTTTAAATTTTTTAAGGGAGGCCGACAAATTTATATCCAAATTAAAGCTTAGGTTCTCCTCTTTTAGGAAATCACATGACTTTTACATTTAGATAATTTCTTCATACCTTAAATGGCCTCCATGCACACTGAACCCTCCGCAAAATACTGTCAAAATACGGGCCATAACTCAGGGTAGACAGCCTATATTGTTGTGATTAAAACACAAATACGAATGAAATTATTTCTAGCGACGGTTATAACTTTAAAAGTTTTTAAGGGAGGCCGACAAATTTATATCCAAATTAAAGCTTAGGTTCTCCTCTTTAGGAAATCACATGACTTTTACATTTAGATAATTTCTTCATACCTTAAATGGCCTCCATGCACACTGAACCCTCCGCAAAACACTGTCAAAATACGGGCCATAACTCAGGGTAGACAGCCTATATTGTTGTGATTAAAACACAAATACGAATGAAATTATTTCTAGCGACTGTTATAACTTTAAAAGTTTTTAAGGGAGGCCGACAAATTTATATCCAAATTAAAGCTTAGGTTCTCCTCTTTTAGGAAATCACATGACTTTTACATTTAGATAATTTCTTCATACCTTAAATGGCCTCCATGCACACTGAGCCCTCCGCAAAATACTGTCAAAATACGGGCCATAACTCAGGGTAGACAGCCTATATTGTTGTGATTAAAACACAAATACGAATGAAATTATTTCTAGCGACGGTTATAACTTTAAAAGTTTTTAAGGGAGGCCGACAAATTTATATCCAAATTAAAGCTTAGGTTCTCCTCTTTTAGGAAATCACATGACTTTTATATTTAGGCAATTTCTTCATACCTTAAACGGCCTCCATGCACACTTTGTCCTCCGTAAAATACTGTCAAAATACGCCCATAACTCAGGGTAGACAGCCTATATTGTTGTGATTAAAAGACAAATACGAATGAAATTATTTCTAGCGACGGTTATAACTTTAAAAGTTTTTAAGGGAGGCCGACAAATTTATATCCAAATTAAAGCTTAGGTTCTCCTCTTTAGGAAATCACATGACTTTTACATTTAGATAATTTCTTCATACCTTAAATGGCCTCCATGCACACTGAGCCCTCCGCAAAATACTGTCAAAATACGGGCCATAACTCAGGGTAGACAGCCTATATTGTTGTGATTAAAACACAAATACGAATGAAATTATTTCTAGCGACAGTTATAACTTTAAAAGTTTTTAAGGGAGGCCGACAAATTTATATCCAAATTAAAGCTTAGGTTCTCCTCTTTTAGGAAATCACATGACTTTTACATTTAGATAATTTCTTCATACCTTAAAGGACCACCATGCACACTAAGCCCTCAGCAAAAATGCTGTCAAAATACGGGCCATAACTCAGGTTAAACACCCGACATGTTGTGATTAAAACACAAATACGAATGAAATTATTTCTAGCGACGGTTATAACTTTAAAAGTTTTTAAGGGAGGCCGACAAATTTATATCCAAATTAAAGCTTAGGTTCTCCTCTTTTAGGAAATCACATGACTTTTACATTTAGACAATTTCTTCATACCTTAATCGGCCTCCATGCACACTTAGCCCTCCGTATAATACGGTCAAAATACGGGCCATAACTCAGGGTAGACAGCCTATATTGTTGTGATTAAAAGACAAATACAAATGAAATTATTTCTAGCGACGGTTATAACTTTAAAAGTTTTTAAGGGAGGCCGACAAATTTATATCCAAATTAAAGCTTAGGTTCTCCTCTTTAGGAAATCACATGACTTTTACATTTAGATAATTTCTTCATACCTTAAATGGCCTCCATGCACACTGAGCCCTCCGCAAAATACTGTCAAAATACGGGCCATAACTCAGGGTAGACAGCCTATATTGTTGTGATTAAAACACAAATACGAATGAAATTATTTCTAGCGACGGTTATAACTTTAAAAGTCTTTAAGGGAGGCCGACAAATTTATATCCAAATTAAAGCTTAGGTTCTCCTCTTTTAGGAAATCACATGACTTTTACATTTAGATAATTTCTTCATACCTTAAAGGACCACCATGCACACTTAGCCCTCCGCAAAATACTGTCAAAATACGGGCCATAACTCAGGGTAAACACCCGACATTGTTGTGATTAAAACACAAATACGAATGAAATTATTTCTAGCGACGGTTATAACTTTAAAAGTTTTAAGGGAGGCCTACAAATTTATATCCAAATTAAAGCTTAGGTTCTCCTCTTTTAGGAAATCACATGACTTTTACATTTAGATAATTTCTTCATACCTTAAAGGACCACCATGCACACTTAGCCCTCCGCAAAATACTGTCAAAATACGGGCCATAACTCAGGGTAGACAGCCTATATTGTTGTGATTAAAACACAAATACGAATGAAATTATTTCTAGCGACGGTTATAACTTTAAAAGTTTTTAAGGGAGGCCGACAAATTTATATCCAAATTAAAGCTTAGGTTCTCCTCTTTTAGGAAATCACATGACTTTTACATTTAGATAATTTCTTCATACCTTAAATGGCCTCCATGCACACTGAGCCCTCCGCAAAATACTGTCAAAATACGGGCCATAACTCAGGGTAGACAGCCTATATTGTTGTGATTAAAACACAAATACGAATGAAATTATTTCTAGCGACGGTTATAACTTTAAAAGTTTTAAGGGAGGCCAACAAATTTATATCCAAATAAAAGCTGAGGTTCTCCTCTTTTAGGAAATCACATGACTTTTACATTTAGACAATTTCTTCATACCTTAAACGGCCTCCATGCATACTTAGCCCTCCGCAAAATACTGTCAAAATACGGGCCATAACTCGGGGTAGACAGCCTGTATGTTGTTGTGATTAAAACAGAAATACGAATGAAATTATTTCTAGCGCAGGTTATAACTTTAAAAGTTTTTAAGGGAGGCCGACAAATTTATATCCAAATTAAAGCTTAGGTTCTCCTCTTTTAGGAAATCACATGACTTTTACATTTAGACAATTTCTTCATACCTTAAACGGCCTCCATGAACAATTATCCCTCCGTAAAATACTGTCAAAATACGCCCATAACTCAGGGTAGACAGCCTATATTGTTGTGATTAAAAGACAAATACGAATGAAATTATTTCTAGCGACGGTTATAACTTTAAAAGTTTTTAAGGGAGGCCGACAAATTTATATCCAAATTAAAGCTTAGGTTCTCCTCTTTTAGGAAATCACATGACTTTTACATTTAGATAATTTCTTCATACCTTAAAGGCCACCATGCACACTTAGCCCTCCGCAAAATGCTGTCAAAATACGGGCCATAACTCAGGGTAGACAGCCTATATTGTTGTGATTAAAACACAAATACGAATGAAATTATTTCTAGCGACGGTTATAACTTTAAAGGTTTTTAAGGGAGGCCGACAAATTTATATCCAAATTAAAGCTTAGGTTCTCCTCTTTTAGGAAATCACATGACTTTTACATTTAGACAATTTCTTCATACCTTAATCGGCCTCCATGCACACTTAGCCCTCCGTAAAATACGGTCAAAATACGGGCCATAACTCAGGGTAGACAGCCTATATTGTTGTGATTAAAAGACAAATACAAATGAAATTATTTCTAGCGACGGTTATAACTTTAAAAGTCTTTAAGGGAGGCCGACAAATTTATATCCAAATTAAAGCTTAGGTTCTCCTCTTTTAGGAAATCACATGACTTTTACATTTAGACAATTTCTTCATACCTTAATCGGCCTCCATGCACACTTAGCCCTCCGTAAAATACGGTCAAAATACGGGCCATAACTCAGGGTAAACACCGACATTGTTGTGATTAAAACACAAATACGAATGAAATTATTTCTAGCGACGGTTATAACTTTAAAAGTTTTTAAGGGAGGCCGACAAATTTATATCCAAATTAAAGCTTAGGTTCTCCTCTTTTGGGAAATCACATGACTTTTACATTTAGATAATTTCTTCATACCTTAAATGGCCTCCATGCACACTGAGCCCTCCGCAAAATACTGTCAAAATACGGGCCATAACTCAGGGTAGACAGCCTATATTGTTGTGATTAAAACACAAATACGAATGAAATTATTTCTAGCGACGGTTATAACTTTAAAAGTTTTTAAGGGAGGCCGACAAATTTATATCCAAATTAAAGCTTAGGTTCTCCTCTTTAGGAAATCACATGACTTTTACATTTAGATAATTTCTTCATACCTTAAATGGCCTCCATGCACACTGAACCCTCCGCAAAACACTGTCAAAATACGGGCCATAACTCAGGGTAGACAGCCTATATTGTTGTGATTAAAACACAAATACGAATGAAATTATTTCTAGCGACGGTTATAACTTTAAATGTTTTTAAGGGAGGCCGACAAATTTATATCCAAATTAAAGCTTAGGTTCTCCTCTTTAGGAAATCACATGACTTTTACATTTAGATAATTTCTTCATACCTTAAATGGCCTCCATGCACACTGAACCTCCAAAAATACTGTCAAAATACGGGCCATAACTCAGGGTAGACAGCCTATATTGTTGTGATTAAAAGACAAATACGAATGAAATTATTTCTAGCGACGGTTATAACTTTAAAAGTTTTTAAGGGAGGCCGACAAATTTATATCCAAATTAAAGCATTTAGACAATTTCTTCATACCTTAAACGGCCTCCATGCACACTTAGTCCTCCGTAAAATACTGTCAAAATACGGGCCATAACTCAGGGTAGACAGCCTATATTGTTGTGATTAAAAGACAAATACGAATGAAATTATTTCTAGCCACGGTTATAACTTTAAAAGTTTTTAAGGGAGGCCGACAAATTTATATCCAACTTAAAGCTTAGGTTCTCCTCTTTTAGGAAATCACATGACTTTTACATTTAGACAATTTCTTCATACCTTAAACGGCCTCCATGCACACTTAGTCCTCGGTAAAATACTGTCAAAATACGTGCCATAACTCAGGGTAGACAGCCTATATTGTTGTGATTAAAAGACAAATACAAATGAAATTATTTCTAGCGACGGTTATAACTTTAAAAGTTTTTACGGGAGGCCGACAAATTTATATCCAAATTAAAGGTTCTCTTTTAGGAAATGACATGACTTTTACATTTAGATAATTTCTTCATACCTTAAATGGCCTCCATGCACACTGAGCCCTCCGCAAAATACTGTCAAAATACGGGCCATAACTCAGGGTAGACAGCCTATATTGTTGTGATTAAGACACAAATACGAATGAAATTATTTCTAGCGACGGTTATAACTTTAAAAGTCTTTAAGGGAGGCCGACAAATTTATATCCAAATTAAAGCTTAGGTTCTCCTCTTTTAGGAAATCACATGACTTTTACATTTAGACAATTTCTTCATACCTTAAACGGTCTCCATGCACACTTAGCCCTCCGTAAAATACGGTCAAAATACGGGCGATAACTCTGGGTAAACACCCGACATTGTTGTGATTAAAACACAAACACGAATGAAATTATTTCTAGCGACGGTTATAACTTTAAAAGTTTTTAAGGGAGGCCGACAAATTTATATACAAATTAAAGCTTAGGTTCTCCTCTTTAAGGAAATCACATGACTTTTACATTTAGATAATTTCTTCATACCTTAAAGGACCACCATGCACACTTAGCCCTCCGCAAAATACTGTCAAAATACGGGCCATAACTCAGGGTAGACAGCCTATATTGTTGTGATTAAAAGACAAATACGAATGAAATTATTTCTAGCGACGGTTATAACTTTAAAAGTTTTTAAGGAGGCCGACAAATTTATATCCAAATTAAAGCTTAGGTTCTCCTCTTTTAGGAAATCACATGACTTTTACATTTACATAATTTCTTCATAACTTAAATGGACCTCCATGCACACTGAGCCCTCCGCAAAATGCTGTCAAAATACGGGCCATAACTCAGGGTAGACAACCTATATTGTTGTGATTAAAACACAAATACGAATGAAATTATTTCTAGCGACGGTTATAACTTTAAAGGTTTTTAAGGGAGGCCGACAAATTTATATCCAAATTAAAGCTTAGGTTCTCCTCTTTTAGGAAATCACATGACTTTTACATTTAGACAATTTCTTCATACCTTAAACGGCCTCCATGCACACGTAGCCCTCAGTAAAATACGGTCAAAATACGGGCCATAACTCAGGGTAGACAGCCTATATTGTTGTGATTAAAACACAAATACGAATGAAATTATTTCTAGCGACGGTTATAACTTTAAAAGTTTTTAAGGGAGGCCGACAAATTTATATCCAAATTAAAGCTTAGGTTCTCCTCTTTTAGGAAATCACATGACTTTTACATTTAGATAATTTCTTCATACCTTAAATGGCCTCCATGCACACTGAGCCCTCCGCAAAATACTGTCAAAATACGGGCCATAACTCAGGGTAGACAGCCTATATTGTTGTGATTAAAAGACAAATACGAATGAAATTATTTCTAGCGACGGTTATAACTTTAAAAGTTTTTAAGGGAGGCCGACAAATTTATATCCAAATTAAAGCTTAGGTTCTCCTCTTTTAGGAAATCACATGACTTTTACATTTACATAATTTCTTCATACCTTAAAGGACCACCATGCACACTTAGCCCTCCGCAAAATGCTGTCAAAATACGGGCCATAACTCAGGGTAGACAACCTATATTGTTGTGATTAAAACACAAATACGAATGAAATTATTTCTAGCGACGGTTATAACTTTAAAGGTTTTTAAGGGAGGCCGACAAATTTATATCCAAATTAAAGCTTAGGTTCTCCTCTTTTAGGAAATCACATGACTTTTATATTTAGATAATTTCTTCATACCTTAAATGGCCTCCATGCACACTGAGCCCTCCGCAAAATGCTGTCAAAATACGGGCCATAACTCAGGGTAGACAGCCTATATTGTTGTGATTAAAACACAAATACGAATGAAATTATTTCTAGCGATGGTTATAACTTTAAAAGTCTTTAAGGGAGGCCGACAAATTTATATCCAAATTAAAGCTTAGGTTCTCCTCTTTTAGGAAATCACATGACTTTTACATTTAGACAATTTCTTCATACCTTAAACGGCCTCCATGCACACTGAGCCCTCCGCAAAATACTGTCAAAATACGGGCCATAACTCAGGGTAGACAGCCTATATTGTTGTGATTAAAACACAAATACGAATGAAATTATTTCTAGCGACGGTTATAACTTTAAAAGTCTTTAAGGGAGGCCGACAAATTTATATCCAAATTAAAGCTTAGGTTCTCCTCTTTTAGGAAATCACATGACTTTTACATTTAGATAATTTCTTCATACCTTAAATGGCCTCCATGCACACTGAGCCCTCCGCAAAATACTGTCAAAATACGGGCCATAACTCAGGGTAGACAGCCTATATTGTTGTGATTAAAAGACAAATACAAATGAAATTATTTCTAGCGACGGTTATAACTTTAAAAGTTTTTACGGGAGGCCGACAAATTTATATCCAAATTAAAGGTTCTCCTCTTTTAGGAAATCACATGACTTTTACATTTAGATAATTTCTTCATACCTTAAATGGCCTCCATGCACACTGAGCCCTCCGCAAAATACTGTCAAAATACGGGCCATAACTTAGGGTAGACAACCTAAATTGTTGTGATTAAAACACAAATACGAATGAAATTATTTCTAGCGACGGTTATAACTTTAAAAGTTTTTAAGGGAGGCCGACAAATTTATATCCAAATTAAAGCTTAGGTTCTCCTCTTTTAGGAAATCACATGACTTTTACATTTAGATAATTTCTTCATACCTTAAATGGCCTCCATGCACACTGAGCCCTCCGCAAAATACTGTCAAAATACGTTCCATAACTCAGGGTAGACAGCCTATATTGTTTTGATTAAAACACAAATACGAATGAAATTATTTCTAGCGACGGTTATAACTTTAAAAGTCTTTAAGGGAGGCCGACAAATTTATATCCAAATTAAAGCTTAGGTTCTCCTCTTTTAGGAAATCACATGACTTTTACATTTAGACAATTTCTTCATACCTTAAACGGCCTCCATGCACACTTAGCCTAACGCAAAATGCTGTCAAAATACGGGCCATAACTCAGGGTAGACAGCCTATATTGTTGTGATTAAAAGACAAATACGAATGAAATTATTTCTAGCGACGGTTATAACTTTAAAAGTTTTTAAGGGAGGCCGACAAATTTATATCCAAATTAAAGCTTAGGTTCTCCTCTTTTAGGAAATCACATGACTTTTACATTTAGATAATTTCTTCATACCTTAAACGGCCTCCATGCACACTTAGTCCTCCGTAAAATACGGTCAAAATACGGGCCATAACTCAGGGTAAACACCCGACATTGTTGTGATTAAAACACAAATACGAATGAAATTATTTCTAGCGACGGGTATAACTTTAAAAGTTTTTAAGGGAGGCCGACAAATTTATATCCAAATTAAAGCTTAGGTTCTCCTCTTTTAGGTAATCACATGACTTTTACATTTAGATAATTTCTTCATACCTTAAATGGCCTCCATGCACACTTAACCCTCCGTATAATAACCGTACAGTCGAGTGGCCGGCCTGTACGGCGTGAAGAAAAAACAATAAATATGAAAGAAACAATTTATATGCCTGGGTATAATTTGAAATGTTTTTAGGATAGACAGACAAATTTTTATTCAAATGAAAGCTTATCTTCTCCTCTTTCAGAATATTATATAAAGTTTAAATTTGGGCAATTTCTTCATATCTTAAAATGCCGCCATGCACACTTAATAACCCTCCGTATAATAACCGTACAGTCGAGTGGCCGGTCTGTACAGCGTGAAGAAAAAACAATAAATATGAAAGAAACAATTTATATACCGGGGTATAATTTGAAAAGTTTTTAGGATAGACAGACAAATTTATATTCATATGAAAGCTTATCTTCTCCTCTTTCAGAATATTATATCAATTTTAAATTTGGGCAATTTCTTCATATCTTAAATTGCCGCCATGCACAATTATCCCTCCGTATAATAACCGTACAGTCGAGTGGCCAGCCTGTACAACGTGAAGGGAAAAAATATGAAAGAAACAATTTATATGCCGGGGTATAACTTGAAAGGTTTTTAAAGGAGGCAGACAAATTTATATTCAAATGAAAGCTTATCTTCTCCTCTTTCAGAATATTATATACATTTTAAATTGGGGCAATTCTTTCATACCTTAAATTGCCACCATGCACACTTATCCCTCCGTATAATAACCGTACAGTCGAGTGGCCGGCCTGTACAGCGTGAAGAAAAAAATATGAAATAAACAATTTATATGCCGGGGTATAACTTGAAAGGTTTTTAAAGGAGGCAGACAAATTTTTATTCATATGAAAGCTTATCTTCTCCTCTTTAGGAATATTATATAAATTTTTAATTTGGGCAATTTCTTCATATCTTAAATTGCCGCCATGCACACTTAATCCTCCGTAAAATACTGTCAAGTTGCAGGCGTTATACAGCGTGATGAAAAAAATATATAAGAAACCATTTTTATGCCGGGGTATCATTTGAAAAGTTTTAAAAGAGGGAGACAAATTTATATTCAAATAAAAGCTTATCTTCTCCTCTTTCAGAACATCATATCAATTTTAAATTTTGGCCATTTCTTCATATCTTAAATATCCGCCATGCACAATTAACCCTCCGTATAATAACCGTACAGTCGAGTGGCCAGCCTGTACAACGTGAAGGGAAAAATATGAAAGAAACAATTTATATGCCGGGGTATAACTTGAAAGGTTTTTAAAGGAGGCAGACAAATTTATATTCAAATGAAAGCTTATCTTCTCCTCTTTCAGAATATTATATAAATTTTAAATTGGGGCAATTCTTTCATACCTTAAATTGCCACCATGCACACTTATCCCTCCGTATAATAACCGTACAGTCGAGTGGCCGGCCTGTACAGCGTGAAGAAAAAAATATGAAATAAACAATTTATATGCCGGGGTATAACTTGAAAGGTTTTTAAAGGAGGCAGACAAATTTATATTCAAATGAAAGCTTATCTTCTCCTCTTTCAGAATATTGTATAAATTTTAAATTTGGGCAATTCCTTCATACCATAAATTGCCACCATGCACACTTAACCCATAACCTTCCGTATAATACAATACAATCAAGTGGCCGGCCTATACAGTGTGAAGAAAAAAAGTATGAAAGAAACAATTTATATGCCGGGGTATAATTTGAACAGTTTTTAGGAGAGGCAGACAAATTTATATTCAAATAAAAGCTTATCTTCTCCTCTTTCCGAATATTATATCAATTTTATTTTTGAGCAATTCCTTCACCGGTACAGTCATTTTTATATTAAATGCAAGTTCTGTTTCTCTGTCATAAAGGCGCCTCTTGATGTTAGTTTAAGCTTGTGTGACTAGAGAAAATCCAACTGGAATACTTACATTACATTTCCATCCATCTTAATTTCCATTGATGAAGGGAACCACTGAACGCCATTAAGAATGTCGAACCCAACCTCCACTTGAGCACAATGTCTAAGCTTGTGTTTTTAGAATACCACATTCATTCATTGCTCAAAATCTCCCAAAATATCGTTTCCAATCCTTACTTGACTACACATTCCTCTCTTTAAGTTATCTCTTCTACCGTCTTTTAAAGGAAAATATGTGATATTTGGGTAGAAAAGTGGCGGTTGTATTCGACATTCTTTCCATCGTAGTTTGCCCAGAATAAGCATGCGGCTGGTGCTGGAACTAGCATGAACATTCTTGGTGGAATGGCTGTTTGCATAGCCCACATGAAATAGCACATTCCGTGCACAATAGGCCCGTGCTGCATATTCACAAAAGGCGGTGGAGAGTTGATTGTTTACGGCCTCCTGGGTGTGGTCGTTGACATGCCATTACATGTATAGGCGAGGTTACAAGTCGCCTGAAGATCTGACGTCACGTTTCGAGGCTCTTAAAAGACCCAAGATACTGGCCTCTCAGTTTGTGGAGATTCAACATTGATCTTGAATAGTAGCTAGCGCACGAGCCTCGAAACGTGACGTCAGATCTTCAGTACAACGTATCATATGAAATCCCTTATGGCGCACGTATCCAACAAACTGGTGCTCAAGGCGCATTATATTATTACCCCTGCTCATCAGGCTCATAAATCATTCCTGAAACCATCTCAGCTCCCTGGGGAGTATACAGCAACCAACTCTGCCCCCATTTACCCCTGGGTGGAAAGATGCAATTATGGTAAAGTGTCTTGCTTCAAGGACACAAGTCGCGGTCGGGATTCAAACCCACATTCTGATGACTCGGCCATCAGAACACAAATCCGATGCATTAACGTACCGCTCGACCATGGCACTCCATAGGTTGTAGATTGTTCAATTATAAACTATACAATAACGTACTGGGAAATGGGCCAGTAATTGCCAGCTTGATTGTAAGCAATGCATGCGTGCGTATATTTACCAAATAGTCTATGGTAACATGGAAGCGATAAAAGCAAGGAGCAGTGGTTGTGATCTATTGGATGTAGGACAGAATAGCACTGGCAAGCTTGTCAAATGCATTTTTCATTTCAGAGATTCCATATATTAATTGCAGTGTCCATATTTCATTCTTAATAGCCAAACAAAAAAAGTATCCAGTCTACGCACACATCGTATAAGACCCGTGAGTTGGAATTTGTAGTTTTCTTTTTTTATGCTGTGAAACAATATTCAATTGCAGGCAAGATGGCTGTGTTTTAAAGAACTTTTTTACGTTTGCCCGATTTGTGATGGCCTCTCTTAGCCACCATACTTTGATCATGGGAAATTTGGTCTGGTTCCAATAACCGCATATACATGTTAACAATATGTCTGTCACAATATACAACGTGAACTGTGTTTACATTATTGAGATTCAATCAATTTTGCAACAATAAACTGTAAAAAGGGACAATATCATCACGATCAACAAACCATGGAATCGGAGTGCTAATTTTAGATTAACTCAGTGACTGAAAATAATTTCCCACAAAGTAAGGTCATATTTCCGTTTCTTCTGCATAAATGAGCCAGTAAATTGCACTCACTGTGTTCATCTTAAACTAGGACATTGATTCCATGCCCTGTTGAAAGTCTGCTCTAATCGTGACGATACTGTCCCTTTAATGTTTTGATTGACCTGGGCATCCCTATATAAAATGTAAAAACCTCTCAACTGAAACGATACAATACATGTTGTTACTACAAACTTCCACCACAAAGAAATATTTCAGTCTTATAAATTGTGTTTCCAAACTTTGCCACAATAACAGTGTTGATAGCTTTTTATTAAATTTCCAAATGAAATGCAACAACCGATTGTATATAAAAAGACATGAACATTTACAGTGCTTTTTTTCTTGTTGATGTTAACTTAATAATAGGAATGCTAAATCATGAACATTTTGAGGAATAAAATTTTAAATCTTTTAAGCATACATTTAAGTGATTCTTGATTTTTTGTTTGTAGTTTGTCTCAATTCCCAATACACTTTTATTGATAAGCATTCATGAATGCCCAAAGACAGTTTAGACAATCTGACTGGTAAAGACATGGCTTATTACAATCAGAACAGTGCGAATGCGTCAGCTGTTTTGTGTGACGCACGACGCGGATTTGAACCAATCGGAGTGACAAAGATTGACATGCGTCTGACTCATGTACTTTGGAAGTGTTTGCCCAATTTCTATTTGGCTTTATTCAACAAAAATTTCATTTTTTTTTCTTCACATTTTGAAAATGAAATCGATACAGGCTCCTTAATTATGGCCCTGTTCCATGTCCATAACCGGTCATTAACCTGCGGGTACAGACTGTACAATAAACTGTTATCCTCTGATTATGTTATTATGTGTAGAGAAATCAAATAGCGACAGTTTTAGCTGTACTACTGGTCCTCATATTTTTGTCTTGCACTTTTTAATGAAGGGCGGCATCTTAAAAATAAGTAAATTTTTCATTCGGGTTTTGGGTAAATTCCAATATTATACCTTGCCATTAATTAAGGCCCTGACACATTTTTGGGTAAGGTAATTATGAATATTCATAAGAATATAACTGAATTGATTCTCATAAATATGCATGCACATGGTTGATATTCCACCAATCAAAAGCGTTTCAACAAGAACCAAAATATAAATAAAGACCTTTTGGACGATTGAATGAAGCAAGTTCTCAAGTGTTGGATATTAATTCTAGAGTGTTAGTTTTAACAGATGTTGAGACCAACCTGGAAAAAGCTGTGCACGGTGAAGCGGAAGGCTAATTAGACTTCGATGTTACAGCCCCTGTCTAGATGACCTGGAGGTCACTCGAACGTAGTCTCTTGATCAGCGTGGGATAATTTGTTAATGACAAGATGGAGGAGATGGTTTTGTTCTGATGTCAGGTGCTTCCTGTAACAAATAATATCAAAATATATCAAAAGATATGTTCAGAAACCAACCAATGTCTGAAAATGCATCCATACTTTGTAAGAATTAAGAGATGTACAGAAACCAACCAGTGTCTGTAAATGCATCCATACTGTAAGAATCAAGAGATGTACAGAAACCAACCAATGTCTGTAAATGCATCCATACTTTGTATATTAACTACATTGTATATGAAGTGTGCCAGCCTGCTGTAATCCATACCGCAGAATTGTATGCATGCATAATGGGAGCATCAAGGGATTAGCTGTTTGACCCATGAACTAGACGCGATCACTAGACGGGTGCGAACAATCAGCCGTGGGGGCGAACCTCTTAGTGCACAAACGAGATACAGTTCTCTCACACGCCGGGTAAGTCACCCAGACCGCACTGCTTCTTTTTGAGACATTGCGCATCAATCTGTGAAACAAAACATCATGAATGATCCAAATCCATTGTCGCTGAAGTACTACGTGATACATTGTATACACAGGGACCAAATTTCCCATATACAAAGTATGGTGGCTCAGAGAGGCCTTACAAATCAGGCAAATGTCATTAAAGCACAGCACGGCAGAATTCCAATCGATCCAGCAATTTTGGCTTCAATTGGGCATCATTTCATAGCAAAAAAAACAACAATTCAAAATGCCGACGCGCGTGACTCACCTCAGATGCCAATGCACCTCAGACAGACAGATTTATATCAAACTGTGAACAACTATGGTATTTTTGTTTGTGTGTGTGTGATTACCAATAGTTTTGAGTGGCTTTTAAGCTTTTGTTGATTTCTCTAGAGCACATAGAGTGCAATGCTACCACAGGGGTGCACCCCACTAAATAGTGAGGAATTCATGCACCGAGCTGTTTATCATAAAGTGTAAACCCTCAATTTTTTCTGAAAAACAAAGATTTGAGGCCCATACATTTGATGGATTGTGTAAACATGGCCCAATATCATAACCTGGGATCCTTGGCATCCAACTGTGAGTATTTTGGATACACTAGGCCCTGAAAAAGTGGTCTTAATTTGTATTTTGTTTTAAACAGTAAGGCCTTTTTTCCAAAGTGGCTGCTTTTCAGTGTGGGCATTTTCACTACTGTAGAGGGTGGTTTCCATTGGGATGAGAATAACTCGACGGGTGCCTGAACTATCCACAATAAATTGAGAGGAAAATAAAAGGTTAGACATCAATCAATATTTTTCTTTTGGTTTTAAAACATTTAGGACTTCTAAGTATTTTTGAATGATTTTTGAATATTTTGTATTTAGCATCGGTTGCTATGAGAGTTTATTTAGTGGGGTGCACCACGAGCCTCCCCTCCAGGCTAGTCTCCCTTCAAGTGTACTCACCACAGGTCAGCTTGAAGTGCTTGTAAGGAGTCTATGTCCCTTGACTGACATGCCATCTGTAACAGACAACAAATATGCATTTATAAGACAAAATAAAGTGGTTAGAATTTGCCGGTGGTCTACTAGCCAAATGCCAGTTAAACATCGGTGGACAAGTCAATACCCCTCTCCTAGTAGTCCGGCAGGCCTAGTCAATACCCCTCTCCTAGTAGTCCGGCAGGCCTAGTCAATACCACTCTCCTAGTAGTCCTGCAGGCCTATAGTCAATACAACTCTCCTAGTAGTCCGGCAGGCCTAGTCAAAACCACTCTCCTAGTAGCCCGGCAGGCCTAGTCAAAACCACTCTCCTAGTAGCCCGGCAGGCCTAGTCAAAACCACTCTCCTAGTAGTCCGGCAGGCCTAGTCAAAACCACTCTCCTAGTAGTCCTGCAGGCCTAGTCAAAACCACTCTCCTAGTAGTCCTGCAGGCCTAGTCAAAACCACTCTCCTAGTAGCCCAGTGGGCTAGTCAAAACCACTCTCCTAGTAGCCCAGTGGGCTAGTCAAAACCACTCTCCTAGTAGTCCTGCAGGCCTAGTCAAAACCACTCTCCTAGTAGTCCGGCAGGCCTAGTCAAAACCACTCTCCTAGTAGTCCTGCAGGCCTATAGTCAAAACCACTCTCCTAGTAGCCCAGTGGGCTAGTCAAAACCACTCTCCTAGTAGCCCAGTGGGCTAGTCAAAACCACTCTTCTAGTAGCCCAGTGGGCTAGTCAAAACCACTCTCCTAGTAGTCCGGCAGGTCTAGTCAAAACCACTCTCCTAGTAGCCCAGCGGGCTAGTCAAAATTACAAAGACTTCACTGAATCTTAGTTGTTATAATAATAATAATAATAATGTGTGGACTTATATAGCGCACGTATCCACCAACTAAGTGGTGCTCAAGGCGCATTATATCATTACCCCTGCTCATAAGGCTCATAAATCATTCCTGAAACCATCTCAGCTCCCTGGGGAATATACAGCTCAACTGCTGCCATTACAGCGCATATAGGACTAATCAACCAACTCTGCCCTCACAGGTACCCATTTAACCCCTGGGTGGAGAGAAACAATTATGGTTAAATGTCTTGCTCAAGGACACAAGTGTCACGGCCGGGATTCGAACACACATTCTGCTAACACCAGAACTTGAGTCCGGTAAGCTAGACCGCTCGGCCACGACACATTTTATTTTACACATTTTATTTCACTGGGCCATGAAAAGTAATCTCTGACTCTCTTTGTCCTACCTCAAAAATATTGACAATTGTGGTCCACCATGCGGACTCTTATAAAAAGTACTTTCAAAACATGCGGATCAGTGAAAGTGCTTGTGGAATAGCTAAAAATCAACTTACTGGTCCGACCAGCTAGTGAAACAAAAAATTTTTAGGGCAACTCCTGAGCATCCATATCGGTAAACAAAATGGGAAAAAAGTAATTATCTTGATAAAGATTATAAATTGATTAAAGCAACTAATTCAATTCATTTACATTTATTTCCATTTCACAATTCTCAAGTTAAAGTATACAGATAATAGTATTAATAAATTTATACATATTAGACATAAGAAAGAGTGAGATGGAGGCATGTCCCAGTAAGCAGTTGCTTGTGTCGACCAATTGGTTTATTTCAATTCTGTGAAAGACAACATCTTGTATCATTACACAGAAAGTAGACAGCGATTCTGATAGTGACTTAACCACACCACTAAGGCAATCCATTCAGAAGTTTTCCAGCAAATCTGTCAATGTCAAACAATTTGTCAATGTTTTTCGCACATTGCGTGTTTGATTATAAGTGGCAGGTAGCTGTGCCTTGGTTCTCTATGCAAGTTTGTATTTTTATTTTAATAACTTGGGATCCGTTTTAGCCATTCCACTTGATTTGATTCAACTCAAATATTTGCTCATTTATTGCTTTATTCCGTGCATTGTTTACATAGGTTTGACAGTGTTTCTGGGGATCACTTTCGGGGGTTAATTTGGGGGAAAAGTGTTGTTATCCACTACAACTCAAGGGAATTGCTCTTGATTTCGTCGTCTCAAATGCAACCAATTTTAATGTTAACCCTAACTCCCTAGACCCATTTGCTTACGCATAACCTGAATCCTCCAAAATCCTTCAGTAGTAAAGCAAGCACATGACATGTACACATGTGTTTCTAATCTGATGATACATGTACATGGCCAAGGACCCTTCCTGTATTGCATGGAGCAATAAACAGTGTCCACTGACCCAAGCACTGCCTTACAATCACTACAACAAACATGGATGTACATGTACCATGGAAAGGCAAGTATGCCTAATAACCTAAATTCTTCAAAATCCTTCACTTTAGAAAAGAGGATTTTGGAGGATTTGGGAAGGTTAGGGTTAATACTGCCAATATGTGCAAGAGCTGTACTGGGCGATCACCTCCGAATTTGCTTGGTTACAACTAATTGTTGTTAGGGTTTATGGAAGTAAAGATGGGTTGCATTTGGCACCCCATTTGATGACTGGTTCAATTATTACTTACTACATTACTTGAATCCATACTGCCGTTCCTTGTAAATTTATTTATTTGAGATTGTTAGACTGCCGCCCAGAATTGAAAGCGGCAACAACTGGAAAAGTTGGTCTTTCTGTGATTAGTTTTGGTTTTTGGTTTATTTTTTAGTAACCGGTTATTTCTGGTACAATATGCAGTTAATAAGTTCCCTCAAGACTAACAACATAATCATAAACGTATCAACAGTTACGGCACAGAACCATTTTTTTACATTTCTCCTAGTGAACTGTCAATGAAATTCAACAGGTTTCACAGCAACTACAATTAGCAGAATATCACAAATGACTTACCACGACTGATTGCATCAACAGAAACAGTTCTTCACTTAAGCATTCTACAACTGTAACAAGAATGAGGGGAAAAAAACATTCTTATGATGAGGGAAAAAATTGTCAAAATTAAAAACTAACTTGGTGTAAAGATAATGATGGCATCAAACCATCCCTTGAAATGTCTTTCTTGGGTGTTTATCGTTTTAGTAAATTTAGTGAAATAATTTCTAAAATGAATTTCTGTCATCTGAAGACAAATATTCCATAATGGAATGAATATCAACAATCTGAATGCATTTTCACTATTTTCTGTAATTAAAAAAAAAAATATGTCTTTTAGTTTGGTAAGCAGTTATGCAACATCTAATTCTCTATTTATTACACAGAAATTAATAAACTTTTACAAACATTTTTCTACATATACAAGTATGGATGCATTTATAGATATTTGACTATAAGTGTATATCGGCTTTTAAGATATTTAGACAAATGTAAAAATCAACCAAGAATGGTTTCCTGAAACCAACAATCAGGGTCATGTTTTGGCAAACACGATCAGAAACTTGTTTCTGACGTCACATTCTTGACTAGAAACAAGACGGCACAGCTACGCGAAAACGCGAACATAACCAGAAAATTGTTTTCAATTTGCGACGTATTCAATCATCAACGTTTCTCAAAATATACGGTGTAATTCAAATTTTGGCAAAATTAGAACTTACTCGTGAGTGCTAGTAATAAACTTGAAAGATATACTGGTATACAAACAATCATTCCATCATGTTTTAATAAATAATTTACAAAACTTTCATAACTTTTTACAATCCGCCATCTTGAAACCAAGCGTAACTGATCACAATCTTTGGTTCACATTTGGTCAGAATAATGACGTCATTGCAGCACAACCAAACTTGCAAAAACCAATGACCGAAGCCAAAACATGTTTTTGGTTGGGGTCGCAAAAATGTGCCCCCGTTGTGGTTTGATCAAATCAAGCTTTCAAATACGGTGGAAAGATTGGTAACCTGTATCTCCCCTGACATTTTATATGCAATAATGAGTAGCCTCCAAGAACCAGACTATTTAATGTCATAAAATCTACAAATTATGAAATGAAAATTTCAAATGGTGTCTAGATATTTATGCTCATCAAAAGCCAATCAAATTGATTCGGCCAAAAGAGACCCCAATTTGAGTGACGCAGGCTATGAAGACAATGCATCAATTTTAACCTCTTGCCCCTTGAAGGTTTTACAGCCGAAATGAATACAGCACAGAGATATAATTACCTGTGCTAATGTCTTCTGTTGTCTCCCATGCGTAGCGCTCCAATGTCTGAGCATGCTCAGGTCGAATACGCTGCGGCGTGGGCTACAAAAGGAACCAAGAGGTTTTAATAATAAAAAAAAAAGTTTATCAGTAATGCAATGACTCAATTCGTCCTTGACCGTTTATAAATAAGAAATATATATTATCAGTTTCAAAGAAAGACAATAAAGTGGAGAATGTTTGGGTGAAATTTAGGTTTAATTAAAAAAAAAAAATTAATATTTGTAACTTTGCATGGTGAAAAGTATTAAGACTGTTAGCGGTGATACCATGTGAAATTCTCAACTGAGTAGTAATTAGTTCTGAAAAGAACTGGAGGTTACAACGTTTCGATCAGTATGCTCTGATCGTCTTCAGGAGAAACTGATTTATTTACACTGAATGAATGAATATTGGGCCTCGAATTAAAGTCATTTTCAGGCAATGAGTTGAGTTATTGACATGCCATGGTCAGGTTAAATCAAATCTTCTCATGTCAGGTCAATTCAAGTCATATCATTTCTCAGGTTTATTTAACAACTGAATGGATTATATCAAGGATTGAGTTTAGTCACCAAAAATTGTGATTCGGGTCGCTGAGTCATTGACCCAAGTCATTACAACTCTAAAACTTTCAAGAAAGGAAATTATAATTTTTGTTTTCAAATAGACACATGTGAATGAATGTTTACCTGTAATAGCATGAGAAGCAAGACCCTCGACACCTGACAGTTAGCCAAGACATCCGAAAATGCCCCGATGGGTCGACCCCCCTGGCCGCTTGATCCCCTCTCCTGGGCTAGGTATTCCATCTCGGTCAGAACACCGAGGGCACCATCATAGTCACCTGAAATCATCACATATGCAAATAATGACAGGATAGATAAACTGAACCCATGATTCTGATGAGACAACCTGGATTCAGTTATTACTGAACCAATTCTTGGAGAATCAAAATTCAGGTTGGGCCGGATTATCAGTAGATCATGAGGCTTGGAAAATCACCTATTTATTACTTTTGAACATTCACACCTTACCCAAACGTTAAGCAAGTTTTTATGTCATAACATCGCACAAGTTGAAGGTGCTCAACTCTCTGAATCATTCGGGTGAAAAGCAGCTTTTAACGTCAAAATTTAATTTGTATGAAAGTATGAAACGTCCTTTCACAACAGATAAATTATTACTCACCTGTTTCAATCTTACAGGATGCAACCTGACCCAATGAATGCAGACAATCTAGAGGGCTCTGTAGACAATTATATAACAAAAAAAGAAGAAAAACAGATTATTCAACTTAAAGGGATAATATCGTCACAATCAACGGGGCATGGAATCAGAGCGCTAGTTTTAGATTAACTCAGTGACTGAAAATAACACCCCACATGATAAGGTCATATTACCGTCACTGTGTTCATCTTAAACTAAGGACACCAATTCCATGCCCTGTTGAAAGTCTGCTCTGATCGTGACAATACTGCCCCTTTAACTTACAAAGGCAGATTATTGATTAAAACATTCAGATTTGTAAAACAAGCGCCGCCCTCCCACCCCCCACCCGCCACCTGAATAAAGATATTGACCAAATAGGGCTAGATGGTTCAGTGCCCGCATGTTAACCTGGAGGACTTAGGTTCAAATCCTGCTGTAATAAATGTATTCTTTGTTCACTCCCAGTGATAATATTTCATACTTGAAACCATGCATTCAGTGCTTTGATTCAGTATGTAGCACAGACGGGTTAATATCCCTTGCATTAACCCTAACCATGCTCAGTGCAACAAGATGAAACAAAAGTAAAAAGTTGTTGCATCTTGTTGCCCTCAGCAGAGAACAAAAGAACCATTGTTCTAGCTGGTGGATCTTGTCACATTGAGCAGCCTGCACACTTTTCTGTTGTTGCATTTTGTTGCATTCAGCAGGGTGTCTGTGAAACGCCTGTAGGGGTTAGGGATAAAGGACAATATTCACCTGATATTGTAAATCTGCTGCTCGCTGATAATGCCCCATCGCTTCTGATGGCTTCTCCAGTTTCTGCAAACAAACCATTATTACCAGATTAAACACACTGTATAAACAAGTCAAAAATCCTAATGATCTATCAATCTACCGCATGAATATTTCTACAATGGCAAACAATGTCTTCACCGATTGTAGCAATTTATAGAATTAAAAAGGAAAATCGCTGCAAAATAATAATAATAATAATAATAATAATAAATCACATTTATAAAGCGCATTTCATCTATGACAAGACCCCTAAGCGCTGTACATGCATAGTACATTTATAGTAATCAAACAAATAACACATATACAATATATCTTCATGACTAACAACCCTATGTCCATCCAAATCCACCCCCTGGTTTTGCTTGATTTTGGTGGATTCAGTACTGTGCATGTATATATAGCCCAGCAAATAGAGCATGATGCCATGGTCGAGCGGTTTAGTGCATCGGATTTGTGTTCTGATGGCCAAGTTGTCAGAATGTAGGTTCGAATCCTGGCTGCGACCATGGTGCTTGTGTCCTTGAGCAAGACACTTTAGCATAATTGCTTCTCTCCACCCAGGGGTAAATGGGTACCTGTGAGGGCAGAGTTGTTGTTGTATTTGTTTAGCCATATATGCGCTGTAATGGCAGCAATTGAGCTGTATACTCCCAGGGAGCTGAGATGGTTTCAGGAATGATTTATGAGCCTGATGAGCATTGCCTTGATCTAGTTGCTAGGATATGTGCACTTTATAAGAATCAATTATTATTATTATTATTATTATTATTATTATTATTATTATTATTATTATTATTATTATTATGTGTACCAAATCCATCAAACTCCACCGGCTGCTTTTGTTGGATTCAGGACTGTGTATAGCCAAGCCATGGATGCTTTGCATTTTGCCACTGTACCAATTCCATCCAAGTCCAACAACTGGGTGAGTTTCTAGTATACAAATATAACATGGTTTGAGGGTGGACAGTCGATATTAGCTCCCCGAGGTATTGGAAGTTGAGAAACTAGTTCCCGAGGCGAAGCCGAGGGAACTAGTTTCTCAACTTCCAATACCGAGGGGAGCTAATATCGACTGTCCACCCGAAATAAACCATGTTATATTTGTTTTACTATACCTCATACATATTCACAATATTCTCTAGTTCGGCATCATTGAGCTTGGTAAATTAAAACGCGACATTTACGTGTGCCGCCATCTTTTCATGTGTATGTACGTAGCTCGGGCGATGTTCGCGCGTGCGTACTACTGTTCCCCGCTGGCATGTTCCCGGATGCAGGGAACAGATCGTTGGGACTATTTCCCCGCCGGGACTGTTCCCCGATGCGACAGTCTACTACGCACTACTGCGCATGCGTATTTACCCTGTGCGTGAATACTCGCGGGCGCGAGGTAAATAGCCAAAATAGCATCTGGCACGTGACGGTGAATGGACCAGTGAGAATTCGGCTCTCGATCATGAATATGTATGAGGTATAGTAATTTAAAATGCCTAGAGGGTTAGGGTAACAGATGACAATCATAACTGTGCATCCATGCACATATGCAAACATTTCACCGGAAACCAAAGAGATATAACCCACACTCACTCTCAACGAGTCTGCAAGCTGAAGAGACAATGTTGCTGCCAGGGCTGGTTGTTTGAGCTCTATGTATACCTGTGATGTGAACAATAAATAACCACTGCTAGTTTCATCATATAATGCTGTCATAAGGTCATAAGGCTCTTCTTCCGGGCACACAAAGTACAACTTTTTGTCCCAGCAGAAGGTCGTAAGCAATAAAATGGCTCCTTTGAAAAAAAGTAGGGCAAAACTGTTATATTTTTGTTGCTAGAATTACTCCCAAGACATGTTTTTCCATTCCTATGCAGAATTTAACTTTCCTACAATGACTTATAAATGGCAGAAAAACGACCAAACTTTCACACTCAATTTTCAAACACAATTTTGCACATTAACTGCTTACGATCTTTTGCCGGTCACACTTTTGTTACGTACTCCTTCCGGGCACACAACAATAAACCATGGAGGAAGGAAAAGTCCTTCCTCCATGAATAAACTCACATTGTAATGAAAGGCACTGAGCAGCCATCTTAGTTTTTAATACGCACGTGTCTATGAGAACCCAACTGAGGCTCATGTCCCCAAATAGTCTGGTGCCGTTCCTTCTGTAATTTTTCAAAGGCGATTTTTGATTGGGCATCAATCACGTTTGTGAAGTGTGCACCCGGGTCTGACCTCCCCCCCACCCCCCCCCCCAAAAAAAATCTTCTAACAAACCAGTCATGATTTATGTGGATAGACTAACTTAATTTAATAACAAAATGCTTGTTCAACATTCCATATTTTCATCCTGCCAAACGTTGAGACAAAGATTTTGAGACAAAGAAACCGATTTGAATATTCTTCCCTTACCCTGATCGCATGATTGTAGCAGTTGATCCCCGCCGTCAAGTTCTCTTCAAAGCCCGGACATGACAGGGCGTGGTCCACCTCCTCGGCGTGCATGAAATGATGAGTAGCACCAATAAGAGCCTCAGCCTCTGCTGGCATATTGGATAAGGTGTGTTCACATCTGAGAAATCAAAGAAGGCGTGTTGAGTATCAGACTTGTAGTACTCATACTCATAGTAAATGTACTCGAGTATAATTTTTCTGCACTTATACTAAAAAAGAAGAAGAGTACTTTAGAACAACTACGGAGTTTGAGTCCTCATTACTCATACTCGAGTACATATAAATCTGTACTCGTACTCGTGAAAAGTACTGGAATACAAATATATGTATGTTGATATGTTGTGAATAAATCTGTACTCGTACGCGTGAAAAGTACTTGAATATGTTGATATGTTGTGTATAAATCTGTACTCGTACTCGTGAAAAGTACTCGAATACAAGTGTGTCGAAATGTTGTGTATAAATCTGTACCTGTACTCGTGAAAAGTACTCGAATACAAGAATGTATATCCATGACAATATTGTTTCTTTTAAGAAAAGATGTTTTTATAAGTGGCATAAATTTCAGGGAACAGTACGGTGCAGCCCTCCTCCCCCAACCAACACCCTCAATTTTGGTTCAGAAGTTTTTGTTTCGTTTTCCTTTTTTATTAATTTTTCTTTTATTAAATACAAATAATCAGTAGTTTTTGCAAAACATATAACAGTGGTCAAAATTAGTTTGACAACTCATTAGTATACTCACGGGTCTCAATCGGGGTACAAGTGTCATCAGAGTATCTCCCAATGGGGATAGTATTTATAAACAACCTTGACAACTCATTAGTATACTCACGGGTCTCAATCGGGGTACAAGTGTCATCAGAGCATCTCCCAATGGGGATAGTATTTATAAACAACCTTGACAACTCATTGGTATACTCACGGGTCTCAATCGGGGTACAAGTGTCATCAGAGTATCTCCCAATGGGGATAGTATTTATAAACAACCTTGACAACTCATTAGTATACTCACGGGTCTCAATCGGGGTACAAGTGTCATCAGAGCATCTCCCAATGGGGATAGTATTTATAAACAACCTTGACAACTCATTGGTATACTCACGGGTCTCAATCGGGGTACAAGTGTCATCAGAGCATCTCCCAATGGGGATAGTATTTATAAACAACCTTGACAACTCATTGGTATACTCACGGGTCTCAATCGGGGTACAAGTGTCATCAGAGCATCTCCCAATGGGGATAGTATTTATAAACAACCTTGACAACTCATTGGTATACTCACGGGTCTCAATCGGGGTACAAGTGTCATCAGAGTATCTCCCAATAGGAATAGTATTCATAAACAACCTTGACAACTCATTGTATACTCACGGGTCTCAATCGGGGTACAAGTGTCATCAGAGCATCTCCCAATGGGGATAGTATTTATGAACAACCTTGACAACTCACTGGTATACTCACGGGTCTCAATCGGGGTACAAGTGTCATCAGAGTATCCCCCAATGGGGATATTATTTATGAACAACCTTGACAACTCATTGGTATACTCACGGGTCTCAATCGGGGTACAAGTGTCATCAGAGTATCTCCCAATGGGGATAGTATTTATGAACAACCTTGACAACTCATTAGTATACTCACGGGTCTCAATCGGGGTACAAGTGTCATCAGAGCATCTCCCAATGGGGATAGTATTTATAAACAGCCTTGACAACTCATTGGTATACTCACGGGTCTCAATCGGGGTACAAGTGTCATCAGAGCATCTCCCAATGGGGATAGTATTTATAAACAACCTTGACAACTCATTGGTATACTCACGGGTCTCAATCGGGGTACAAGTGTCATCAGAGTATCTCCCAATAGGAATAGTATTCATAAACAACCTTGACAACTCATTGTATACTCACGGGTCTCAATCGGGGTACAAGTGTCATCAGAGCATCTCCCAATGGGGATAGTATTTATGAACAACCTTGACAACTCACTGGTATACTCACGGGTCTCAATCGGGGTACAAGTGTCATCAGAGTATCCCCCAATGGGGATATTATTTATGAACAACCTTGACAACTCATTGGTATACTCACGGGTCTCAATCGGGGTACAAGTGTCATCAGAGTATCTCCCAATGGGGATAGTATTTATGAACAACCTTGACAACTCATTAGTATACTCATGGGTCTCAATCGGGGTACAAGTGTCATCAGAGTATCTCCCAATGGGGATAGTATGTATAAACAACCTTGACAGCTAATTACAGTACAGTCTGATTCTGCTGAGTACATGTTAAAGACACAGTTATTTATGGTTTATCTTTATTTATTAATTCACTTAGAAAAAAATTATTTAGTCCCTGGCCTAGGAGATGCCCTAACTCAAACTGTGTAGTATTAAGTTTTTATATTTTTATTTTAGTATTGTTTTTATATCTCAAAGTGTGCCTAAAGCCATGTTGTTTATGATCGTTCTTTGTGTGATTCAATGTTTGTTTACTTGCTAAGTGGTAGCATCAGGAGATCAATTCGACAGTAATTTAGTTTACTTTTTTTGTAATCCTACAGAGGTGCTACATTTGTTTCTGTTTCTGTTAATTTAATGTAAATTTGTGTTTATTTGTTTTTTCTACCTGTGAAATCAATCAATGAAATACAGTACAGTCTGATTCTGCTGTGTATATTAGCCTTTTTTTCAGTCAACAGGAACTGATTAGTCTCCGCTCAAGCTGCTGATTATATATGAAACCAGCCACTGCTATCTGTGCCTCGTTGCGATGACAATAAGGCACATTTTCATGGCAGGGTAGACAGCGCGTGCAAACATTATTATGGAAGCAAATGATGCTTGTGTAATTTGTGCATGCATGTACAATTTTTTAGGTTATCAAATCCAATGCAGCCGGGAGCGCATCATTGACATTATGTAATCAATGATCCGATCGATATGTTGATTTACCTGGCTTTGGCTAGACTGCATATGGCTGCGTAAGATGTACATTCTTGGTTCTCCAATGTCTTGGCAAGCGCACCTGATGAAACAATGGAACAATAAATCAAGACTTGAAATCAAAACTTTGTTTTCTTAAAAAATATAAATAATTTTGTTTGTATGGGTGAAAATCCAGGGGGGAGGGGGGATTGCGATTACGTGTCGATAAAATTAAAATGTATTCTTCAGATTCCTGGGGAAAAACTCATAAATCGATTCCATCGGACATGCTGACATTTTCAGCAATTAAACAAAAATAAAATAAAATTGAGTGAAAAAAATAATGTCCTGTGCCATTATTGACAGTCTGTGCTGTAAACCGAGTAAAAAAAAAAAAAAAATTATAACATTTAATCTTCAATCAAAAATTATAGCACACTTTTCTGTCAAATTCTGTTGGACATGATTTTTAACAATAGTCCTTCTATGAGTATGCTCTATATACATACTATGTACAAGGTACTTTAATAAAATAAATAACCAGCCTACAATGAACATTTCATTTCTATATAAAGGTTTTAGCAAGAAAACAATTTGAGCAAAAATTTGCATATTTTGTTCATGTTTTCTCTGAAATAAGTGCATTTCAGACAGAATAATTATTTAAGGACGGTCACTTGTTAAAAAAAACCAAGGCTTTTGAGCAATACACAAATTATGAACAGTGTAGAAATTACAACGCCAACTACCGTATGCATGAGCCAATTGATTTATTAATAAAACGTGTGCATAATGCTAAACTGCTTAACCCAAATTACTGGCGATGCAGCGTTCCATCACCAGTGACCAATCAAAACTCTGCACAAACAATGGATACAGAGCCAATTCGTGTCTAGATACAACATGTACACACACACACATACGATGTGTACATACGTACATATACATACAGGACATGTATTATCTCATGCATGCTATATATACTACTCAAAACAATTTAGGGAACACCAGAATAATCTCAGTTAAAGCAAGATCATTTATTTCAGATAAACACAATGTTTCACAAAATTGATGAGAAACAACTGCACAATGAAACAGTCATGACATGACTACTGAAAGAGAGAGGGGGGTTGCAAATGAAAATCCCGGTTCATGGAACATTTCAAACCTATTGTGGCGTTTTTATTATTCGACGCCGGGGGAAACCCAAGGGACTGATCTTATTGAACCAGGGCCACCGACCAGCGCCTATTATCCAACAAAAATATTTATTAACCTTGCGCACGGGTGAGCGGCTACCCGAACACAAGGGGGGAATAATTAACGAACGGCGGACTAAGCCAAGGGGCAGTTCGTTTTGGTGGAAATGTACCACCGCCTAGGGAATGATTATACCTCAATGGAATTAGAGCAATTACCAGTTAACCTCAATAAACCTCACACGGACACAGTGTTACCAAAGACAGTAATTAAATGGTTTATTCTGATCAATGATTCTTTTACAAAGTCTTGTATTAAATTACAATGGCAAAGATAAGGTAAACCTCACGTCGTTGCCTTCTTTAAATACAATTCAATAACTTTATATACACAATCCTCACAATATACCTCAGTGAGAATAACCTCGTGGTAAACCTCACCACGAATCTTAAAACCAGTATACCTCAACTAGGCGAGCTCACTGCCAGCCTAGCCCTGCAACAGGTATACCTCACAACAGGTTATAATATTAACCACAATACAGATCAAGTGAAATATCGGTAACAGATTATCTAACGGGGTTGATTACACCTGAGGATTACCCTAACCCTCACAGGAACCCAGAGCGCTACAACCAATGAACCTCACCGGGTTAGCAAGCACAAGGTAAGGAATACAATCCAGCCGTCAATCCCACCAGAGGTGTACTACAAACAGCATGTAATCCTCAACCCTACTATGCTCCTCAGCCTTCCCAATAATAGGTCCAACACTCACGCTCACTCACGTTCCCCAAACAATCTGGATCTGGATCTGGATTATTTACTCCGTAAAAGCGGTAAACCGCATCACTACAGAGTGTTGACTTGACCGACTAGTTTGAGTTGTGGGTTGTGATTTCGCTCAGGTGTTTAACAAGTCCGGTTTTGAACCTGGTTAGCTTTGTTTGATCGAGTAGATGGTGTGGTAAATCATTCCAAATTTTAGTAGTCCATGGAAAAAAATTAAATTCAAGAGTTTTGGTCTTTGTTTGCGGTCGTTGGTAGGAGAGGTCGTGGGTCTTTTTTAATCTGCGTTGAGGCTTAGTGAGGTAATCCTGCCATTTAATATCAACGAGGTTATGGGTTATTTTGAATAGCATGGTGAGCCTAGTAATCTTCCTCCTGGTGTCTAAACTTGGCCAGCTCAAAGAACTTAGCATGGCAGTAACGCTAGAATCTCTCGAGTAGTCGTTTTGACACAGTCTAGCTGCTGATCTTTGGATTTTGTCTAGAGTATGTGTTTCTTGTTTGGTATATGGAAACCAAGCAGCTGTGCCATACTCTAGTTTAGGCTGGATAAGAGACAAGTAAAGTCTTGATTTTATATCAGTCGGGCAACATTTAAAATTCCTACGGATCACCCCCAGGGTCCTTTTACAACTATTTGTAACATTATTTATATGAGTTTTCCATGTTAGATTACTGTCAAATATGATACCAAGATAAGAGTGAGAATCAGTTGTGTCCAGGGTGTTGCCAGAAAGTTTGTATGGAGTAATGTTGGGGGTCTTTTTAGATGTGAAGTGCATTGTGTAACATTTGTTTGTATTAAATTTCATTTGCCAATCTAATCCCCACTTACTGAGAGCGTCCAAGTCACGTTGAAAAATGATAGGATCGTCCGGATTATTAAATTCTCTATACACAAGGGCATCGTCAGCAAATAGGCGGGTCATTGTGCCAGGTGAAACGCAGTCAGGTAAATTATTTATGTAGATTAAGAAACATAATGGTCCTATGACCGTACCCTGTGGCACACTGGATGTGACATCAACTGCTGAAGACAACTTCCCATCAAGACTAACTCTTTGCTTGCGTAAGGTGAGAAATGTTTTTATCCACCCATGGATTTTCCCTGTTATGCCATAATGCTGAAACTTTTTTAGAAGACGTGAATGTGGAACCCGATCGAAGGCTTTAGAAAAGTCAAGAAAAACTGCATCTACTTGTTTGTTCTTTTCGAAGGATGCAGCCAAGTCACTAGTTGCTAAAATCAACTGAGTGTCACAACCTCTTCTCCTTCTGAAGCCATGCTGCGAATCATTTAAAATGTTGAACCGGTCAAGATGAAACATAATATGTGAAGTGAGAATGTGTTCAAGAATCTTGCAACATATGGATGTAAGTGCAATAGGACGATAATTACTAGGAGAATTACGGTTACCCTTTTTAAAAATCGGTGATATATGAGACATGAGCCAGTCTGATGGCAGTTTACCCTAAATTGTTATCACGGTTCATGGAACATTTCAAACCTACTTCATGTTAATAATCCGGTGTTCCCTAAATTGTTATCCCGGTTCATGGAACATTTCAAACCTACTTCATGTTAATAATCCGGTGTTCCCTAAATTGTTATCCCGGTTCATGGAACATTTCAAACCTACTTCATGTTAATAATCCGGTGTTCCCTAAATTGTTATCCCGGTTCATGGAACATTTCAAACCTACTTCATGTTAATAATCCGGTGTTCCCTAAATTGTTATCCCGGTTCATGGAACATTTCAAACCTACTTCATGTTAATAATCCGGTGTTCCCTAAATTGTTATCCCGGTTCATGGAACATTTCAAATCTATTTCATGTTAATAATCCGGTGTTCCCTAAATTGTTATCCCGGTTCATGGAACATTTCAAACCTATTTCATGTTAATAATCCGGTGTTCCCTAAATTGTTATCCCGGTTCATGGAACATTTCAAACCTATTTCATGTTAATAATCCGGTGTTCCCTAAATTGTTATCCCGGTTCATGGAACATTTCAAACCTATTTCATGTTAATAATCCGGTGTTCCCTAAATTGTTATCCCGGTTCATGGAACATTTCAAACCTATTTCATGTTAATAATCCGGTGTTCCCTAAATTGTTTTGAGTAGTATATATCAGGGGTGTGATTTGTCCAGATTTTTTAGGATTTTCAAATTTTTACAAATTGCAATGTTGTGATCCTCTGGATTTTTAAGCAATAAAGGAAAGTAAAGCAAATGCTCAGAACTATAGATTTCACCCCAGCGCTGTTCACAACAGCCGCCCCAATACCTCAAGCAAAATTTACATGTACATGTACATGGATTTTTCATTAGAATGTGTTGAATTTGAACTTCCTGTTTAGACCGAAAGTAAAGATCAGGTGATTTGAAGGTCATATATATATATGACACAATAAAACTTCCTCATGATCATGAAAAAATAACGTTAGTACCTGATTTGGTTCAATATCTGAGATTGGAAAATAATCCATTTTAAAAAATACCGCTCAAGGACACTCTGAACTTTGATGATGTCATCAAACATATTTTTTTTAAAGATAAGATCTCACTAATCACTTTATTCACAGAAGTCATATTCTAATTTCCTATGGTTTGTGAGATAGAAAATTATTTTTCTAAACCCACCACCAGAGGGCGCTGTGACAGGTGATGACGTCATCAGTCACATTTTTTAAAAGGTCACATGTCAATAGTAATTTCGTCCACGGAAGGCACGCCCAAATACCATATCACTTAAACATCCGGTTTCGACCGGAAGGGGAGGTCAGATTGGGTCATGTCTGTGTACGAAATGTCACATAATTCAAGAACTGTAAGATGATGCAAAGATTGTGTAAATATCTTTTGTGGTTCATGAGATATGATTTTTTGAAATATTAAAATTGAATTTTAGTGTATTTCGATAACTGATGACATCACCACGACGTCACAACTTTACCTGAAACTATATGTCATAACGTTATTGACAACTACATGTTATAGTCTAAGGTTGTGTCAAGTTTGAAGGCTCTGTGAACTTTGGAACTATAGTTTTTTGTTAGATAAGTCTCATCGAGGAGAAGAGGGAAAACAAACAACCAATTTCAAGAAGTGTTCGCGCTGTCGCACGAACACCTAAAAAAACAAATTATAACATCAACACTAGTCCTATGAGTATGCTCTATATACATACTATGTACAATGTACATGTACTTTAATAAAATAAACAACCAGTCTACAAAGAACATTGCATTTATATATGAACTTGAAGGTTTTAGCTCAAAGAAAACAATTGGAGCAAAAATTTGCTTTTAAAAGTGTTCATGCTGAAATAAGAACATTTCAGACAGAATAAATATTTAAGGATAGTTGCTTATAAAAAAAAACAAGGCTTTTAGCAATACACACAATATGAACAGTTTAGAAATTACAACGCTAAGTACCTGCACGACCCAATTGATTTCTCAATAAAACATGTGCATAATGCTAAACTGCTTAACCCAAATTACTGGCGTTGCAGCTTTCCATCACCAGTGACCAATCAAAACCTTCAGCATACAATGAATACAGAGCCAATTTGTGTCTAGATACAACATGTACACATACATGTACATGCATACGTACATAATGGCATTATCTCATGCATATTCATGATACTCATTATCTTAACTACAGACTCCTTTATAATGGTGACACTAACCAATCACACGCAATTTAGTAATTTATGCAAATCAGCATATATATATATACGTAGCTACCCCTCGTGGCAATTCAACGACCAATCAGTGCCTTACAGATTTCATCCTCTCCATGGAATGTAACAAATGCAGCCAGACCAAATAACTCCTTCACTAGGCTCTGAAGGTGTTTTCATTGTGAGTACAAATATAGTATACACGACGCGATACAAGTTGCTGATATATTGTATGTAAACTGGACATAGGAAATCAATTTCCAGATTGTAATTCCATCTATATTGCTTTGCCCTTGATTCAGACTAGCACCATTTTGATAATTTGAAAACATTTTCAATTAAAGATTCAAAAATGGCTCAACAAGTACTCTTCGTGTGCATTCTTTACTTCAACCTGATTTCATTGCTTAAACTCTCGCTGATAGCACAAGTGGAAAGCTTTGGAGGCCAATGTGGTGGACTGCAACACAAGATGTTCAGCGCAGAGAACCGAGTCCTCAAGAACTTCGTTTACAAGAGCAAAACTCGACCCGATCATGTCATGTGTGGACGAGACTGCAGCATGGATAAGAACTGTAAATCGTTCAACTTCTATGAATTCAGTCGACAGTGTGAGCTGAGTACCTCGACGAGGGCTGATCATCCCGAGGACTTCTTTGAAGCACAAGGCTGTATTTACTTTGATGCCGATGAGGACACACCTCACTTTTCACTGATGTACAGCTCCTTGGATCGTCACCGAAGTTGTAAGAAGCTGTTGGTGGCCGGTTATCGCACCAGTGGTGTCTACACGATCTACCCAGACGGGTTTGATAATGGTCTCCAAGTATACTGTGACATGGACACTGACGGCGGGGGTTGGATTGTGTTTCAGAGACGGCATGATGGAAGCGAGGACTTCTACCGTAGCTGGAATGAGTACAAGTCTGGTTTTGGTGAACTGTCCGGTGAGTTTTGGCTGGGCAATGACAACTTGGTGAGTCTGACCTCTGACATTTCACAAGGAACCTGGGACCTGAGGGTGGATCTAGAAGATTGGAATTACGAGACGACATTCGCAAAGTACAACACTTTCCAAATATCTGGTGACAAGTACACACTACATATGGGCGGATACGATGCCAGCAGCACTGCTGGTGACTCTCTTACATATCACAACGGCAAACCGTTTACGACAAATTGGACAATGACGCAGATAACACTAGGAATTGTGCAGTAGGATTTGAAGGAGCCTGGTGGTTCAATGCATTTATTCAATCTCACTTATTTTTTAAATGGCAAATATTACCCAAATGGGCTTTCTGTAAATTACAATGGTCTTGTGTGGTTACAATGGCTACTAGAAACTTCTCTAAAAGAATCCAGCATGAAAATGCGGGAAACACGCTTGTAAGTACAATTGAAAATTTTGCAAGTTTTATTTTACATGTACATACATGTAAGTTCTAGGTTAGGATTAGTAGAAAAGTGTACGATTTTTAATATCACATATTTTTACATTTAAAGGTACATGTACACGTAAATCAAGAATTGGTAATTCCGAGATAACCAAATATTCAAATGATAAAGCCCAATATGGTAGTAATCTTCACTAGAAATATGTTTAAGGCTCTGACATTTTAAAGAAATGGAAAATAATATCAAATTTAAATTTTGGGAAGTGCACTCTTTTTTCTCTCTTTCATTTAGCCATGATGTGCATTCACCCGTTGTGGTCGCGTTTCATCCAATCATTGGTAACCCTCCTATGGTTTGACCTTTCAAAACCTTTCAAAATCTGCTTACTGGCCAAAATGGCTATCAATAATTATGAACCCTTTAAAACCCTCCAGAATTTGTTGCTACTGAACAACCACACCTTTCAATACCCTTTGAAAGGTATTGAAACATTTCAACACCAGTTTGTTCAGAGAGTTGTTACACCTTTCGAAACCTTTCATATGTCCCTTTTGTCAGACAGTTTTCTCACCTTTCAAAACCCTTCAGTACAGCAAACTTGAAAGGTTTTGAAAGGTCTGACAATTCTATGGCAACTGCACTGTACATAGGAGGGTAACTGTCTTGGGCATTTATGGAAAAATCTGAATGAATTTTCACCATGGTTTTTCAGTGTATATCTTGATTCAATGTGCGTTAGCATGTCACTCTTGGACGCAGGTTTGCCAACATTAACAATACTTTGTGGGTAAACCTTACCTTTACCCCCCTCCCCCCAAAAAAATAAATCAACAAAATTGCTGCAAGGGTTTGCAAATAATCAAAAACAAAATAGATAATTCTAAATATTAAAAAAAAAGATGATGCGTGAGCATTTGATTTATAAAACACTGTTTTTGATTATCTCATCTAAAGGAATATTCAACCCCAGTGGGGAAAAAAAAAAAAATTGCCACGTACGTTTTGGCATGGGGGATATATCCCCACGTACATTTTGGCCTGGGGTTATCCCTATGGTCCATAGGATCATTCCGCCCCCCACTAAGAAATGGTACATAGAGTGATGTTTCTAGCAGTTTTTTTTTTGGGGGGGGAGGTATCCCCCTGTTGAGCGACATTATACATGATACAAATTTCAATATCATTCCTCCCCTCGACTTTTGGATTTACACTGCTGAATACAATGCAAAACTACATGTATAGAAGTACATAACAAACCAACTTAAATATATAAAAAACATACAATATAAATGAACATAATTACAGGCAAAACAAATCAATCAGAAATACAGGGGGAAAATGATCCAAAGCAGTGAGCTTCCACATCAGACTCCTTGGAGGCAGTCATCATCAGAGGAGCAATGCAACAGCCAGCGAAAGTGCGAAACCTTGAACTGCCTCCAGAGCCATCAGTGAATACTCACTGCTCATTTTTTTAAATTAATTTTTACATCCTTTTATTTTAAATCTTCATAAAATTGCACAAATTTCATTATCCAAAGACAAATATAATAATTATGGACTCGTACATGTACATTGTATATCTGGTGAAATGGCTTATTTAACCCTCCCTACTTCTGGTGCATTTTTCAGACAAGTTGATGCACCATTTAAAACCATTCGTTTTGTGAACCACACCAAGGTGTAGTGTATCCATCATTTGAATGATTTATAAGCCACTGTGTAGTACATTCACCATTTGAAACCATTTGGCTATGGAAACACACCAAGGTGTAGTGTATCCACCATTCAAAAACCATTTGAATGGATTTGAATGGTAGTAACGCTTGCTACCAACACTTCAAATGGTATCACCATGTGTGTACAAAACCATTGGCCATTTTTGAAAGTGGAAATTTTGAATGGTTTCAAATGGTCAAACAGTAGGAGGGTTAGGCATAAATTAAGTACACAATGTTCAAAATGAATGAATTACATGAACATACATATTATGTATCCTTTTTCCCAATCATTATTCTTTTATTTATTTCTATAGTGTATAATTGTTACAAAACTTTAAAGTTGTTTTGAAATATAGAAATAGAGAAAAGTATCTAGTTTTAAAATGCCAAACTGATTCTTATGAACAATGACGTTGAATAAACTGAGTGACTGGAAGATTTCTTTGTTTTAGACTGTGTATTCTTTGTGGTTTATCTAGCTACGTGGTGCGTTTCTTATTCAGAGAACAAATCTCATTCAAAAGTTATATAAATGTTGAGGTAGATAGTGTTTACTGGCTTTTAAGTTTAAGAGAAGATTAGTTTTAAGAACCCTTTCTCTGTTTTCTCTATTGCTGTCATCTTACCAAATTGATCACTTGCTTCAGCAACATTGGGCTTACGAAGAAATCGCCTTCATATAGAGAAAAAGAAATACAGGAAGAAATAATAATAAATGTGCATGTCTTCCTATGACACAAAGAAAAGTGATTTATTTGTACTAGTGCTGGGCGAGTAGTGCGATTACTCGATTAATCGTGAGTATTAATTGCTAATCGTACTCGTACTCACATCTTTTTACTACTCCCACCTCAAAAGTACTCGCTGATTCTTTTGCCGTTTATTTATTAAGAATAAACAAAAAAATTCAGAAATAATATCTAATGTTTTCAAAATAAATATCATAAAAAGTATGTTTGAAATACATGTTGTATACTTTTGAAATACTTAAATAACCAATGACCTAGACTATTAGGGGTCGAAATTAACTTGAATTTTATGGTAGCCCACAGGACTAGTTATGTTAACGGGTAGAATGTCGTATCCCACTGCCACTTTTTCTCATTCAATATAACCAATAATGTAATGCTACCTACCCAGTAAGGTGGAGAACATATGGATGATGATGGACATATACTTCAAATTATTCCAGGATATTTATTTCATGAAAAATCAGGCATTTTTGGTATACGATGACTTTCTCAGTTATTTCAGTCTGATCTTGTCAACTTACCCATTAGTGACCAACACGATCATTGTACAAGCACAGTGGCAACTATAATAGGATCCTTCTATTTTCTGAATGGGTGGATTTTTTTTAGAAGGGAAATAAAGTCCGAAAACCATCATAAAAGTGGATTCTAAAGATAGTTTTCGCTTTCTGTACCCCCAAAAATCGATAGAATCATTTTTAACTGGTTAGTGGTTGCAAAAAAAAAAAATTTTAAACCTTAAAACGTGGCGGTCGGATACAACATTCTTTCCATGTAAAAAATTGTACTATTCCTTCACATTATTTTTTTTTAGTAGTCATGAAAAAGGTGACAATGTGGAATCCAACGATTGTGCCAGCAGAAGTAGAAGTATACATGTAGTTTTCATTGTTTATTTTATTTTTTTCACTTGCCCATCGGACTACCCAAACCCCAGTAGCTAGTAGTCCTGCTGCTAAAACCACTAGCCTCGGACTAGCGGACTAGTGTTAATTTCGACCCCTGGGCTTTGACTAGTAGGAGTAGTGCAGGAAAGAATGTCGTATCCGACCGCCACTTTTTAAGGGCTTATTTGGAATTTATTTGCAACCATTAACCAGTTAAAAGATGATTCTATCGATTTTTGGTGGTACAGAAAGCAAAAACTATCTTTAAAATCCACTTTTATGATGGTTTTCGGACTTTATTTCCCTTCTAAAAAAATTCTCCCCTTCAGAAAATAGAAGGATCCTATTATAGTTGCCACTGCACATGTACAATGACTGTGTTGGTCACTAATTGGGGAGTTGACAAGATCAAACTGACATGACTGAGGAAGTCATCGTATACCAAAAATGCCTGATTTTTCATGAAATAAATATCCTGGAATAATTTGAAGTATACATGTATGTCCATAATCATCCATATGTTCTCCACCTTACTGGGTAGGTAAGATTACATTATTGGTTATATTGAATGAGAAAAAGTGGCGGTCAGATACGACATTCTACCCGTAGTGCATACAATTTAATAAAGGATTAACCCTAACCCTCCAGGGTATTTTGGCTAGAAACCCTGCCAGATGCATCAGATTGCATCGTTTGTCAAAGTGACTTGACTGCCCAGTGCAGCAAAATCCATCAGGTCACAAATCTCAAGGCCGAACTGCCTCAGAGTCTGTGGTCACCAAACGCAGCAGGATACATCTCTGGCATTGTTCAATGGGACCAGCTCTCAATAGAAACAGACTTGGCTGCTTATGCACTGGTGTTGACAGCTGAATGCATCAAAGTGCACCAGACCTTTCCACCTGATGCACTGTGCTGCGTCTGGCAGGGTTAGGGTTAAAAGAGCTTAAGTAATGTTAAATTACTCACGATTATACTAGTAGTATTCGCGAGTAATTGCTGATTACTTGAATAGTGAATTTCACTACTCGCCCAGCACTAATTTGTACGGTAGTCTTTATAGAATTAGCAAACAAGAACACGATCATTATAAATACAAGAACAAGTGAAGCATATATAGTGCTTATACTAGTACATTGGGAAATGTGGCTGGAAACCGTAACACTTAACACTTTTTTTTAAGGATATGAAAAACAGATACGTCACAGAAATGATCGACTACACAGCACCTTAATCCCACAATAAATAATAGGAAAGAATGTAGAATACAACCACCACTTTTCTGTCCAAATACGAGAAAATATCACAAATTTGATATATAATAATAGAGGACATGCTTAAGTTATACGTTGTTCACAAGTAGCGTTTGGGTTCGACATTCATTCCAATTAATATGACTAGTTTCTGCATATAATCATGGAGGAAGGAAAATTCCTCCATGATATAATTAACTGTATCTGTGACGCGTAGCGTAAGGAGGGGCGGGGGTGTGGGGTGGTGTAATTATCAGTAGACACTAGTAGTACAGTACTAGTACTACTGTAGTACTAGTACTAGTAGTACTAATCACTAGTCCGTACGGTTGATCGACAAAGTTACACAGTACACTTTAAAAACCTTTTTAGTTCGCAATCAACAAATCTGCCCACTGAAATTGCATCAAAATATTCATTATTTTTGTTATTGAGTTTGATTAATTTTATTTTTAAATGCGCTTACTTCTTCAGTTTGCTTGAAATAGAGCGATATCTGCCAAGAAAATCCGTCTCCCTGTCCATTTTTCCAGCGGTATAACTTAACTGCAACTCTTGAGGGCGTCTTTTATTTACATGTGTACGTACGTGTTGAGGGTGCACCCCACTAAATAAACTCCCATAGTAAACAGTGCTAAATACAAAATATTCAAAAATCATTAAAAAATACTTAGAAGTCCCACAGTTTTTAAAACCAAAAGAAAAAATATTGATCGATATATAACCTTTTATATTCTTCTCTATTTACTTTCTAAAGTCCAGGTTTCCAGGGAGTTATTCTCATCCCAATGAAAACCACCCTCTACAGTAGTGAAAACGTCCACACTGAAAAGCAGCCATTTTGGAAAAAGGCCTTACGCTTGAAATCAAATTAGGACCACTTTTTCAGGGCCTATTGTGTCCAAAATACTCACAGTTGGAAGCCAAGGACCCCCAGGTTATGATAGTGGGCCATTTTTACACAATCCATCAAATGAATGGGCCTCAAATCTTTGTTTTTCAGAAAAATTTGAGGGCATACACTTTATGATAAATAGCTCGGCGCATGAATTCCTCACTATTTAGTGGGGTGCACCCTTGAGCGCAATCTTGGGATTTGCGCAATCTCGACATTGAGCAAAATTGGGCGCAATCTGCAGATTGCGCAGCGCAAACTCAAGATTGCGCTGTTTATGATGCTGCGCAAATTAGGAATTTGCGCAATTTGGGAATTATTTGTGTTAAATGACACAGGTAGGTGTGCAATAATTTCACAACACAACTTTTATGTAAGTAAGACTAATTGCGGTGACACCATGTGAAATTCTCAATTGAGTAGTAATTAGTTCTGAAAAGAACTGGAGGTACAACTCGAGTTGTACCTTCAGAACTAATTACTACTCAATTGAGAATTTCACATGGTGTCACCACAATTAGTCTTACAGTTATCCTCCTCACTATGCAAAGCTACAAGTTTTACAACTTTTATGTATTATATTGCCCAAAAGAATTTTGAGGTAAACAAAATAAATACACAATAAGCGGCTAACACTGAAAAAGGTAAAGGGGCCAAAAGTTAAAGTGGTGATCAAATTTATTTTCACACAACAAATGACAGAATGATACTGTAACCCATGCTGTAACACAACAAGCTCTATTATTTTAGGCCAAAACAATAACTTGGAGTAATAAACCACTCAAATTTCAGGACAACTTTTTTTAAAATAACACTCTCTTCTAATGTACAACTTTGATTGAAACACCTTACACTATATATAAAGTGAGTGAACTGGTTTGTACACAAGCATCAATAACTCATTCTAGCTGCAGTGTACTATTAGTAGTCGCCGCGCCGAAGTCCATATTTTTCGCGTGTTAAAAGTCATGGACAATCTCGAGATTGAGCGCGCAATCTAGGTCGGAACGAGGCTGGAAACGAGGCTGGAAATCTGCAGATTGCCCAAATCCTTAGATTGCGCTCAAACATGCACTGAAACTAGGCGAGGTACGTTAATTTCTAAACACCACACCACGATCGAGGCGTCCGAAAAAAAAGGGGGGAAAAGCTCTGAAACGAATGAGGGCGTTGTAAGAGTGTGACAATGACATGTTCAAGTCTTTTTAATTTTTGGTAAGACAACTCGACATACGTACATTAATATTATAGCACTATTCACAACATAATCATGAGATGTGCATGTAGGAAATAGGAAGTACAATCAGTGGAGAAAAAACACCACAGGGCGATTTTGGATTTTGAAGCACTACTTAGGTACAATTCACTCAATTAAAGATTCTATTAACAAGGGTTTAATTTAAATCTTGTGATTTTTGGGGCAACCATGTTCCACTCATATACGTGCGTTGTGTATAGCTCTACTCAATACCGTGTGTACGTAGGCCTACGTTGTAGGCCCTACGGCTGTATTTTTGGTCGAACACCACAGGGCGATTTTTGATTTTTGATTTTCAGAACTACTTAAGTATTATTTACGCGTGTTTTTTTTTCTGTTTTTTTTTAATTTTTTATTTTGACCATCTTTAAAAAAAAATTGCCAACAGGGAACCACGTGATACATTGTATAACACTGAGACCAAATTTCCCATACACAAAGTATGGTGGCTAAAAGAGGGCCTCACAAATCAGGCAAACGTTCTTACCCCTATTTTAAAAAGTCGTTTAAAGCACATCCAATCGATCCAGCAATTTTGGCTGCAATTGGACATCGTTTCATAGTAAATAAAAATTAAATTAAAAATGCCAACGCGCGGCGGGTCTGAGGCGATGCTAATCTTGGTGGCAAGATGTTACTCGTGATTTTATAATTATGTACACGCGCCGATCCGCTGTGATTTGATAAACCAACCGCCGCTGCGGGCGCCATTCACGGCCGCACACTGCCGGCCGTACACACCACCTTGCCTTCCCGTTATTCAGCGGCTCTGGATCGTCAAAATTGTATAGCGCCAGCTACGGTGGGTGATTAACGACTGGCGCGGGATCGTGTAACTCAGATCCGCATAATAACGGTCTTGCACCAAGACTAAGGCGACGCGCGCGGAGAACAGAAACCAGAGACTTTTAATTACATTTTCATAGGACTTTGCATTGTTTAACACATGTAGTTGGAGCTTCGTTGGACCCCATGGTATTATTTCTTTCGTTTTGCTATTGCATGTTCCAATGTTTTCCCCCACTTCACGTGGCAATTGAATTGGAATTGGAATTTCATAAACATTTATTTATGTGCACATAATAATAGAACGTAGAAAGCAGAAGGTTGTATGCCTTCCGGTATATACTAACACAGATAAAATTGAAGACTTTTTACAGATTTGACCATATAATATAAAACAAATTAACACGAGTTACAAGAAAACGTGAAACAAATAAAAGAAAAATAACAGGAAAACAGGAATAATGGAGATAGGAGAAATATAAAATGATGAATTTGACAAAGAAACTGTTTCATATAGTGGGAGACATAAGGCTGTGTTAAATACCCTGCCTGATCAATAGCTTTCCAAAGATGAGGACCGTGATAGTTTTGATAGATTAGGATGTGTGTGCAGAATGGACATAAAGACTATTTGATGGTGTATAACAGTGGACTCAATAACTCAGTGTGGAAAAGGAATTAACAATATGTGAGGCAGAAGACTATTGGTCTATTTGAACATGAAAGTGCTGCGCCCTCGACCAAATTTGTCCGTTTGTAAGCAGCGGCGTGGCCAGGACTTTTTCAGTGGGGGGGGGGGGGAGCACTGCTTTTCAGTGGGGGAGCAGGGTTATGGTTTTTCCCTTTTTTTCTTTTCTGGGGCACTATGAGGATTTTTCGTGGGGGGGGGGGGCACTGGAATTTTTGGGGGTGGGGGACACGTGCCCCCAGGCCTCCCGTGGCTACGCCGCTGTTCGTAAGTGAAGGGGGGGTATATGCTAATGTTATTTTTGCACTAATTTTTTGCATGATTTTGCCCCTCATATACACCTTTAATAACAAATTAATATGTACCATACCCCACTCTTTAGCAGACAAGTCTAGAAATACAGTTTCTATGAATTGTGGATTTGCTGTGGGGATGGGTAGGTGTGCCAATTTTATTTTTGTACTTGTTTTTTGCATGTATACAACGGTTTGCGACAACAAAGACTATTTTGCGAGCAATTGGGGACGGCCGCCCCTGCCGGCCCCACCACCTTTTAACACATCATATAAACGTATATTGAAGGACTGCTTGGGTTTTCAATGAATTTGTTCAAAACACGTCTCTGTGTTAGTTTGTGAACCGAATGACATTTCAAATTGACTCGGTCGACTGAATTGACCAAATAATGAATCCTATACAATTGTAATATGATTTTGTTCATTAATAACAATATTAATAGGCGGCGGAAGCGGAGGGTTTACAAGGTGGCACTTCCCCCACTCTAGAAAAGGTCCTGATTTTCCCCCACTCCACACACATTAAAAAACAAAAATTACATGTATATATTGGAACCAGACCAAATTTCCTATACACAAAGTACGATGGCCAAGAGAGGCCTTAGTAATCGGGCAAACGTTCATACCCCTATGTGAACAAAAGTTGTTTAACACTTGTTGCACGGCTGCAATTTGACATCGTTTCTTAGCAACACCCAAACAAACACCCAGACAGACAGACAGACCCGACAGACAGACCCGACAGACAGACAGACAGGCGGATTTGAGGCAACACACGTGGAGACCAGAATCCGGAGACTTTTTTGGACTGCGTTTATTGATGGTTTAAAGAAATTTGTTTAATAGGTGAACATTTATTATAGTACACTCAATTTTCATAAATAATTTATATTCGTGAGTACCATATTATTTATGTACAGTTCGTACACGGAGGGCCATACACAACGCACGTATATGAGTGGGAACATATTTGTTTATATAAAAATATAACATTAAAAAATATAAATAGTTGTCCAAAAATCTCAAAAGAACTAAATGAAACCATTGTTAATAAAATCCTTGGTTTTAATTGATTGTACCAAAGTAGTACTGAAAATCCAAAATCCAAAATCTATATAAAATTATAAATAGTCATCCAAAAGGTCTTAAAAAAATTAAAAGAAATCCTTGTTAATATACTACTCAAAACGATTTAGGGAACACTGGAATAATCTCAGTTAAAGCAAGATCATTTATTTCAGATAAACACATTGTTTCGGTGGGGTTAACAAAGAATTTAGACATGTGTGGCCATTGTGTCAATATTGCTGGCACATGACATCACTGTACATGGCCCAAACCTATTTGATGTTAAAAATCCGGTGTTCCCTAAATTGTTTTGAGTAGTATAGAATACATTAACCCTAACTCCCTAGACAACAAAGGAAGCTGGAGGATTTTGAAGGATTTTTGTTGTTCAGTAACAATGCTTAGGGAGTTAGGGTTAAAGGAAGTGTGCCAAAGGAGACCTAAAAACCAAAACAAAGTCTCAAATCTAGAACAGTGTTGCATTCCCACTATTGTGGGTCAACAAAATAACAAGGGCGCACACAAACTATGTTGTGACAATCAAATGGGGTTGGTGTAATAACATTTTATCTATTCAACAATAATAACAGGCACTAATAACATGCACGGAATAAGTGGTAGCGTAGTTTTGGTACGTGTCAATAGTTAGACTTAATACTTATCTTGTACTGTATACAAGTTCCGAATGGTGTGTACGAGTACCAACTATATCGGATACAGCCAATAGGACCATCATTCGTTCATGCGGCTTATCACTCGGTATACGGTACGGGCACTGCTACACCGAGAGACGGACGGCTTAGGTATACCATACGGGATGGCTGTACAACACACGAGATACGTACCAGAGATTTAATAATAGGAATAATATATAATAAAGTATTTTATGTCTAATAGTCACCTATTAATAGATTAATTGTCGTTTTTTAATCAATTAAAACATTTAAACAAATAAAATTTCATTAGGCCTAATCGTTTGCATTGTAGCAAGCCTAATTTTTGCAGCGCCCCCATTGGTTGTTTGGAAATTAACCTGTATTTTATGAATAGCTTTCATTTTGTTCTTCTTTAGGGTGTAAATTTTAGACGACTGTGGCCATCGTTAGCCTTGGCATTTTGTCACTTAGTTGCCAAATAAGATCGAGTATGCTGTGTACAGAAACGGGTTAAAAGCTGAGTTTATCGGTAGGATAAACACGGTAACCCAGGCATACATATCTGCACTAAAACGAACCTTCCCTGTCTGGGACAGAATCCCCATGATAATGACTGGCATCCAACAGGCAAAGTCCGTACCGACTATGAGTGCCATTTTGATTGCCATCTGGATCTCCCGCTTGCGGTGATCACCCACCCTGACACTCCTGGCCGAGTCACGTTTGACGCTCACGAACATGGCGATGTAGCTACAAAGCACGATCATGAAACATAACATGTTCACGCCAAGAAACAGGACAATAGAGTAGATCCAATTTGGTTCACTTCCCTTGCCAACTGAAACGTTTAAAGTGCCAGACCAGTCAGGGGATTCAATCTCGTAATTTACTATAACAGAAGTACTTGGACGTGTTATTAGAGGAAGCCCAATACACACATCCGATAGTCCATACACCTTCGAATATGGCCCACTACTTATGGCGTTTGGAACAATACTAAGACACGCAGCCGCTACCCATACAATGCATACGATAACTATGGATGTTTTTCCCCGGATTTTGATTGGGCTGTAGGGAAACACGATGCCAAGGAAACACTGGATACTGATGATGGTGATGAAGAAGACAGATGCCTCACTTGATAACACTGAAAACATTCCAGCAATCTTACAAACTGCACCAGACCGCCATCTCTCCGCTACATTAAAGTACTTCTCCCCAAATTGCAAATCTGCACTCGCAACAATTAGCATATAAATCCCCATCATGAGGTCAGAAATAGCTAAATTGAGCACCAAGAACGAGTGCGTCTTATTCCCACTAGTTTCTTTGCGTTGTCGATACCTCCGTATAACAACCATTGAATTACCAATGAGGGCGCTAACACCAATAATCCATATGAACGCTCTGAGTACATGGTTCCTCATCAGACTGCCACATCGGTCAAATTGTGAGTTTCTGAACTGGCAAGAGTGATTAAAACCAGGAATAGCTGAAACAAATTCACAGCAGAGACGGTAATCATTGTAGATTCTAGAATAAAAACACAAATTAGAAAATAACATTTATGAAAAGGTGATTAAAACATATTTTTCTGCAAAAGTTTAAGGGTTGATGATGACTCGAAAATATGAATATTATTTTTGAAAGACTTTGTTTCTCATGAAAACATAATTTGTATAAACTGCAAAATATATGTTTAAACTGCAAAACAGCACAATGCGTTGAATTTGCTAATTAACTTCAGACCATTTGAGCCTAAATTGGTCATAAGACAACTGGACAACTCGAACTTGTGACAACTTGACCCACGAGACAACTCGACCCTTGTAACAATTCGACCCCTTTTTTGCTCGCGCTACGTGAAGGATTGATGTACTAGTCGAATTGACAACGCGCTGAGTCGAGTTGGGTTACTAGAATACGCCGTGACTTACGAATTAACTTGAATGGATAAGGGTTGAAATTCGCCAAAAAGGGACGGGACGCATGTCCAATGCACAGGTCAAACCGTGTTGTTATTTTGACGGCATTTTCCAGACATTTTTTTCACCGGATCATTACACATTTTTCAAAATATATGAATCATGGTTTTACAGTAAATAATGTCCCAGTCATCATTTAGGCGCTACCGTTAATGTTAAGCATAATGACATAATTATATTCACTTTTCAAACAATTTGTTTTCCTTTCTAGAATGAAATCAAGGATGTTATCGGTAAAACACGTTTGGTAATAATTTTTCAAATAAGTTTAAACATATAATTTTATTTATATCTCTCATTCGTCCACAAGGGAGAGGGAGAAAAGCCGGTACTGGCAATGGGCATGAACACGTTTTAAATTTGAATGGTATTCAATAAAATGTAATATTTAATTTTGTTTATACATTTGTACTCTTCTTTTTATTTAACATTATATTTTCCCCGGGGATTATCCGATTAGGTATATTTACTATAACTAGTATTTACTACATTCTTAAAAGGATTTTCCAAGAGTTGTCACAGGAGGTCGAGTTGTAACAATGGTCGAATTTTTTGTGGGTCGAGTTGTCACAAGGGTCGAGTTGTCTTAACCACGAAAAATTACATCCATGATTAACGGTGGTAGTAATTAAACTCTTTTGTGTTAGTCTGACAGCTATGGTGATATACAGGGTGTATCAAAAAGTATACAGTCGGATAAAGGTCTCAAAAATGAAAATTGTATTATATTCAGAAAATCTCTCAATACGCATTGGTTGAAGATGGTCTCCTGCTTTTATTAGCATCATGATTATCGTCAGCATTTCACGCCAGAGTGAACACGGGCTACTGTCGTTAACCACCTTAAAATTGGCTTGCGCACAAAATTGCTAAGTTCATAACTGGATCAGAGGCCATGAGAGGCAAGTGTGTCATGTTCTTTGTTAATTATCAATTCTTTGGAGAATTTTCTTCACCCTTAGTCCTCCACAAGATGGTGCCCCACCACATAGGAGGAGAACTGTTACAGAGCGCTTGACAGAACTTTTTGGAAACCATGTGATTGCATTGAACCGGCCCGTGGAATGGCCGCCCAGATAACCAGACTTAACGCCATTGGACTTTTTCCTGTGGGGACATCTGAAGTCCAATGTTTATGTTACTCCACCAGCGGACCTGGATGACCTTGAGAGACGGATAATAGCCGAGATCAATGTTCTCAGGCAAGACAGAGCACTGAGTGATTAGGCTTGCCGTTGCCGATATGCTGAGGGCACAAATCTGTGTGGAACGAAATGGCAGTCACGTGGAGGACTGAGGGTTAAGAAAATTCCCCAAAGAATTGATAATTAACAAAGAACATGCCACAATTGCCACTCATGGACTCTGATCCAGTTATGAACTTAGCAATTTCGTGCGCAAGCCAATTTTAAGGTGGTTAACGAAAGTAGCCCGTGTTCACTCTGGCGTGAAATGCTGACGATAATCATGATGCTAATAAAAGCAGGAGACCATCTTCAACCAATGCGTATTGAGAGATTTTCTGAATATAATACAATTTTCATTTTTGAGACCTTTTTCTGACTGTATACTTTTTTTTTATACACCCTGTATTACCGAAAATAAAAATGAACAGCATTGTAACAAAAGATAATTTCGACAATCCAACATAATGTCAGCCTGAACTTTGAATTTAAGAGACCAGTGTTTGGGACAGTGTAATAAGTCCGGTACCCATCACTATTGTACTTTTATTCCCACGATGTTTGTACACTGAAGCTTGGGTACGTAATTCATTGTAATCGATTTCTGGAAGACGCACTTTGTTTTCATGCGGCCGCTGCGCCTGTAAACGATTCCGATCGCATTACTACAAAGAGAGAAAGGACACAATAGGCTATGCTACAACTGAATAGTATGCAAGGCGTCAATTTTATGAAACTGTTTGCATTGTTTAAATTAAGTAACAAGACTTAAACACTATGTTGCAAGAACATTCTTTAATTTGTCAATGTTTTAAAATAGTGAATATTGGGCATTTTGCAGTCGAATCCGAATCACAAACACCGAGTCTGAGTGACGAGTCCGAAGGGTCAAGTCCGCGTCCGAATCGGAGTCATAGCAAATGGTGACTCGAGTCTGAGTCCTAGTCACCAAAAAAGTAACTCGAGTCGACTTGAGTCCGAGTCCGATTCACATGTCATACAAGTCTGAACAAACGACATATCCTCAATTAGCTGAAGTCTCATGTCGCACGCACAGACCTCTTCGAAAATACCACAGTGAGCACCGGCACGTGAAAGACCATTTGCGCAATAAATGCTGGTCTATCTAACGACAAAACCTTACACCCCCAGATATTGCCTATCAATGTTACTGAATAACAGTTAGCCACGCTTTTCTTCCATTTTGTGTGTTCAGTTTAATAACGCAACGTAGAGATGCAACGCGCACGTATATCTGTGAAGTATTCCATTGTTCTCATTCAGGAAAAGTAATGTTTAAAGTTCTATTGAATTAGTGTTATCCATGTTCAAGCGGTTGCTGACATCATTCCCTTACAATTGATTGAGGCTCACAAGGTCGTTTAGAGCTCCGTCCTGGACATCAGTTGGGTTAGTAGTGGATGTTTTACTTATGGGCCGTATCCTGGTAAATAAACAATGTAAAATAACAAACATTTACTAATCCATACCGAAATTTAAGATGGAACAAATTAAAGATGACATGTGTTTATTTTTTAAGCCCAAAATCTGAACAAAAATATGCAGATAGAAGCGAACATGGATTGAGGTAGCCCTATCTTCACCACACTGCAGCACATGGATTTAGATAGTTAGTTAGCAAATTAATTTACTACAAAATCGAGCTGCTAGGCTGGTATACTCAGTCGGCCGATTCTCCGATGCCCCGGAACTTCTGCAACAATTACACTGGTTACCTGCTAAACATCGCATCCTTTTTAAATTACTTCTCAATCTTTTTAAGTGCCAACATGGCGTAGCTCCTCCCTACCTGATTGACCTACTGTCCTCCTATGTCCCAGGTAGGGAGGGGCTTCGGTCTTCATCGGATACATCCCGTTTATATGTAAATATAAAATCACACAAAACTGGTGACAAGGCTTTTGCCATAGCTGGCCCTAAGGAATGGAACAAACTCCCTGTTCACATCAGAAATTCTTCTTCAATCCAGATTTTTTAAAAACTTCTCAAAACCTTTCTCTTCTAATTTCCGTTGTAGTCATTACTAGGTTTTCATTCTTGATTTGTAAAGCGCTTTGATCTTGGTAAAGGCGCTATATAAATACCCGTTTATTATTATTATTATTATCTTAACCACACTTCAGCACATTTCAAACCCAAGATGCAGACCCCAATTATAAAAAAAAAGAACAATGTCTTACATATACAAGGTTGTTAGGTTCGTGAGTCCATCGAAGGCGTGGCTATGTATGATTTCTAGAATACCCCCGACACTCCTTAAAAACAAACAAATTAATTTACTACATATGTGTCGGGGTGGATCCAGAAATCAGATGGAAAGGGTGAATTTTGTAATTGATGGAGTAATTATATGGGGAACAGTTTAAGAAAGTTCCCGAATTATTAATGCCTCATCGCTTCAGTTGGATGTGTTTGGTGTGTATATAGGCGACTAGGCGTACATTGATTGGCATATCCGATGCTTCGACACGAAGGCATATTGCATGAAACTTTGCGTCAATGTTTTTTAGCAGTCATGGGGGGGGGGGGCTACTGGTGGCTAAAGGCACTTAATCAGGGAGATGAATGCTTTGCCCCCTCCTGCATCCATGTGTATTTAATTTTTGTAATAAAAGTAACATGCTCGTATTAAATGCAACAATATTCACATAAAGAATGTTAACTCGTAAAAGATAATAACAATGTTGTTTACTTGTTGCTTAATATTGTTGGTAATGAGAAGCATTATTGAAAGGTCCCAGCATGGACACTTGAAACCGACCCTTCTATGAGGCAATTGGTACGTAGTGATTATAAGTGCTGCTCCTTTAATTACACGTCATAATATTGGGTTCAACATTTGTTTCATTTTTCACACCAGCTTTATCTTTAGTGCAGCTGAGAGTTTTTAATAAGGTTGCATTTTATTTTGGAAAGAAATGTATCCAAGTGCAGTATAATGAAGCATGGTTCCACCTTTATTTTGTGCTTGACTGCAATAGAATTTGAAAGAAACAAAATTTGTTTCATATTTTCATATCATGTTGTTGAGTCTTTAAAAGGTTAAATAAGTTGAATTCTGATATTCTCATATTTAATGCATCAAATGATTTTAGACTCGTACCAAGAGGGCCTAGTGCACAATTTATTCTCATTTTTCATGGCACTTATCGAGAATTATTTTATTTTAATTGTTAAATAATTATTAACCCCATAGGGTCTGCGCTTTGTTTCGTTCTCGTTGTCGGGGGAGGGGGACATATAGTGCCACCCATATTTGCTCTGATTGTTGGCCGGGGATGTTCACTGGGACAACATCTATAAATTGTCATAACATTATTTCCCACATGACATCGTTTGGGGCAATACTCTCATTTAAATATTTATCAGTTGGTCTTCAGCTTGGCACAGATATAGCTGCTATATTTACTTAAGTTAAAAAAAAAAAATTATGTGCATTTTCACCAAACATTTTAAATCAGTTGGTCGATGCTGCGTAATTGAAATTTATGACATGAATACATACAAGGTTTGAAGATTTTTTAGACCATCAAATGTTCCAGGTGCAATTTCACTGATATTGTTGTTCCCCAGAAATCTAACATGGGAAAACAGAGTAGGGTTAAAATATTATATTCAAGCCAATTTATTTGGTTATTTTCACCTATGTTCTTTGATTTACTGAAAACAAACATGTATCATGCCCGAGGTTTACTATTTTAAGTAAATAAAACTATAAGTGAATCTTATAGATGAATAGACAATAGTTTATTGCATCAAATTAAACAACATAAATGTCCTTGTGCAGCTGAGAGTTTTTGATTAAGGTTGCATTCAATTTTGGAAAAATGAGGCATGGTTCCACCATTTGGCCACAAACTTCCCTTTGTGCTTAATTATTTGACAAATAAGTATGTTATTTGAAATATCTTTACGGGATCCAAGTTTACAGTATCACAGAAGCAGGAATTACGCATCAATGCTGGTGATTGTATTGTTTGAAATGTTTCTGGAATACAAAATAATAATAAAATGTTTGTCACATGAATGTTTATAAACCAACAAAGTGAAAACATACCAATTTAAAGCATTATAGCAATGCTTCTTATAAATGCGTTGCATTAATTCAATAAATTGTGTTCATTTTATCATTGCATATAAAGAGGAATGGAAAACGTGTTCTCTCACTAAGGATCATTTGATACACTATGTACAATAATACACCAACGTTTAGTATATAGAGTGCACTATTAGAATGTGATCCAATCCTATAATGAAATGTGTCATATTTTCATATCATGTTGTTGAGTCTTTAAAAGGTTTTTAAAAAATGTTGAATTCTGATATTCTGATATTTAATGAGTCAAATGATTATAGATCCACTTTGACTTGTACCGAGAGAGTGTAGTGCACAATAATTTCTCATTTTTCATGCCACTGATAGCGCAAATTTATTTTATTTTGTAATTGTTAATTAATTATTAATCCGATAGGGTCAGTGCTTTGTTTCCCAAAAAATATTTCTTCCATTCATTTACCTGAATATTTATCACTTGGTCTTCAGCTTAAGTCACCACTAGAGAGCGCTCAAGAATGTGGGTAATTTTGAGCAAACCCAAATCATTTGCATTTTCACCAACCATTTTGATTTATAGGTAAAACTTGTAGCTTTGTATGGTAACTTTGCATAAGTAAGACTAATTGGGGTTACACCATGTGAAATTCTCAATTGAGTAGTAATTAGTAAATATCAGGAGAATCCTGAGGACGATCAGAGCATACTGATCGAAACGTCGAGTTGTACCTCCAGTTCTTTTCAGAACTAATTACGACTCAATTGAGAATTTTACATGGTGTCACCGCAATTAGTCTTACTCATTTTGATTTATGTTCAATAAAATCACATAATCACAAACAGATTGTATTTCAATCGGCAAACATGAACTTCACACTTCATCTATATTTATTTGTTGTCAGACTTAAATTCAGTCAAGATAAATTGGTTGCTCGATGCTGTGTGACTGAAATTTATGACATGAATACTTACAAGGTTTGAAGACTTCGTAGACCATCAAATGTTCTTGGTGCAATTTCACTGATGTTATTGTGCTCCAGAACTCTAACATGAGAAAATAAAGTAGGGATTGTATTAATTCAAGCCAATTTATTTGGTTATTTTCACGTATGTTCTTAGACCATTAGATGTTTCCCAGCGATCTAAGATGTGCAAACAAAGTATTAGGTTAAAGGTTGAAACAAAATTATTCAAGACGATATGGATATTTTCACTAATGTGCTTAGGTTTTTCTGAAAGCACCGAAACGTTGCAATGGCATCAGACAATCTTGACAAGTATCATGCCAAAGGTTCACTTATTTTGGAAAATAAAATCACGATAAACATAAATAGACAACAGTTGACTGCATCGGAATTTCAAAAAGGTTTGTTGTCCTCCAGGCCTTTCATTGACAAGTGTTTTTCAATTGGCACACATGAACTTCGCACTCCATCAATTTTTTGCCGAGAGATGTAGCTTCAATCAAGAGAAATCGGTTGCTCAATGCTGTGTGATTGAAATTTATGACACATGAATACTTACAAGATTTGAAGACTTCGTAGACCATTAAATGTTCCTGGTGTAATTTCACTGATTTTGTTGTTTTCCAGCGCTCTTAGATGGGAAAACAGTAGCATTAAAACAAAATCATTAAATCCTGTTAATATGGTTATTTTCAACAATGTTCTTAGATTTTCCTGAAAACACAATTTGTGAAATGTTTTCATGGTATCAAACAAGTTGAAAATGTTCCTGCCTAATGTTCAATCATTTTATAAAATTAACTTTACAAATGAATCTCAACAGACAACAGTTAAATGCATCGAGAAATAAAAGAGGGAAAATATAAAAAGGTACCGGTAGATGTTTTTTTTAGAATTTCTTTTTAGAAACCAAAATCTAACAAAACAGTGTTCAGATTGTGACCTGCCTAACCACGAAAACAGTGGGTACTGCGTTTGAATCATGAAAACTTACAATTTCCTGAATTTGTTTCACTGTCCATCGTAAATTCAGTAAAGAAGATTTGGTGGCTTCATGCTGTGAGAGTAAACATCGTGGCATGAAAACTAACAAGTGAGTGAGCTTTTGTAGAGCACCAAACGTTCCTGGCATGAACTGATATTTTTTCGAGGGCAATTTAACTGATTTTGTTGTTGGAAAGCAAGCTTCAATTTGAAAACAAAGTAGCGTGATAAAACAAAATCAATACAGTCTATTAATTTTGTTATTTTCACCAATGTTCTTAGGTTTTCCTCAACTTTACTCTTTGAAACATTGTAACGGTATCAGACAATCTTAACATGTATCGTTCCCAAGGTTCACTTATTTTGGAAAAATAAAATTACAATAAACATCAATAGACAACAGTTGAGTGCATCGGAATTTCAAAAAGGTTTGTTGGCCTACAGGCCTACCATTGACAAGTGTTTTTCGATCGGAACACATGAACTTTGCACTCCATCAAATTTGCTGCCGGGAGATGTAACTTCAGTCAAGAGAAATCGGTTGCTCGATGCTGTATAATTGAAATTTATGACATGAATACTTACAAGTATTGAAGATTTTGTAGACCATCAAATGTTACATTTGAAATTTTACTGATTTTGTTGTTTTGCAGCCATCTGATATGGGAAAACAAAGTAGCGTTAAAACAAAATCATTAAAGCCCGTTAATTTGGTCATTTTCAACAATGTTCTGATTTTCCTGAAACCGTAGTTTGTGAAACGTTTTCATGCATGGCATCAAACAAGTTGAAAATGTTCCTGCCTAATGTTCAATCATTTTATAAAATTAACTTTACAAATTAATCTCAACAGACAACAGTTAAATGCATCGAGAAATAAAAGAGGGAAAATATAAAAAGGTACCGGTAGATGTTTTTTTTTGAATTTTTTTTTAGAAACCAAAATCTAACAAAACAGTGTTCAGATTGTGACCTGCCTAACCACGAAAACAGTGGGTACTGCGTTTGAATCATGAAAACTTACAATTTGATGAGATTGTGTAGATCATCAAAAGATTGGGTTGCAAGTTTACTGATATTGTTGTTCTGAAGATTTCTAAGACAGGAAAATGAAGTATGGTGAAAAACACTGTATTGAAACATAAATAATTTGGTAATATTTAAAAACGTTTTCAGATTTCACTTTATGAAAGCATACTTTGTGAAACGCTGTCATGGTATCAAACAATGTGACAAATGATCATGTCTGAGTTTCACTGAATAATACACAACACTAAAGTGCATCTACATAAACAAAGGTTCAGTGGCATACTAACCTCCATTGACGAGTGTTATAGTGTTGGTAAAGTTTTTGAAAATGTTGCTGATTACATTGTGTCATATCGAGACAATAGTGAAAATACAGACATATTTTTCAACTGGTAAACATGAACTACAAACTAGTTTTGAATTTGTTTCACTGTCCACCGTAAATTCAGTAAAGAAGATTTGGTGGCTTCATGCTGTGAGAGTAAATATCATGGCATGAAAACTAACAAGTATGTGAACTTTTGTAGAGCACCAAATGTTCCTGGTTCAATAAACCGATATTTTTGCAGGTGCAATTTAACTGATTTTGTTGTTGGAAAGCAAGCTTCAATTTGAAAACAAAGTACCGTTAAAACAAAATCATTAAAGTCTATTAATTTTGTTATTTTCACCAATGTTCTTAGGTTTTCCTGAACTTACTCTTTGAAACATTGTAACGGTATCAGACAATCTCAACATGTATCGTGCCCAAAGTTCACTTATATTGCTAAAATTTTAAATACAATAAACATCGATACAAATCAGTTGAGTGCATCGGAATTTCAAAAAAGATTGTTGGCCTACAGGCCTCCCATTGACAAGTGTTTTTCTTTTGGCATACATGAACTTTGCACTCCATCAAATTTTTGCCGAGAGATGTAGCTTGTCAAGAGAAATCCGTTGCTCGATGTTGCGTGACTATGACACGAATACTTACAAGGTTTGAAGACTTCGTAGACCATCAAATGTTCCTGGTGTAATTTCACTGATTTTGTTGTTTTCCAGCGCTCTTAGATGGGAAAACAGTAGCATTAAAACAAAATCATTAAATCCTGTTAATATGGTTATTTTCAACAATGTTCTTAGATTTTCCTGAAAACACAATTTGTGAAATGTTTTCATGGTATCAAACAAGTTGAAAATGTTCCTGCCTAATGTTCAATCATTTTATAAAATTAACTTTACAAATGAATCTCAACAGACAACAGTTAAATGCATCGAGAAATAAAAGAGGGAAAATATAAAAAGGTACCGGTAGATGTTTTTTTTAGAATTGTTTTGTAGAAACCAAAATCTAACAAAACAGTGTTCAGATTGTGACCTGCCTAACCACGAAAACAGTGGGTACTGCGTTTGAATCATGAAAACTTACAATTTGATGAGATTGTGTAGATCATCAAAAGATTGGGTTGCAAGTTTACTGATATTGTTGTTCTGAAGATTTCTAAGACAGGAAAATGAAGTATGGTGAAAAACACTGTATTGAAACATAAATAATTTGGTAATATTTAAAAACGTTTTCAGATTTCACTTTATGAAAGCATACTTTGTGAAACGCTGTCATGGTATCAAACAATGTGACAAATGATCATGTCTGAGTTTCACTGAATAATACACAACACTAAAGTGCATCGACATAAACAAAGGTTCAGTGTCATACTAACCTCCATTGACGAGTGTTATAGTGTTGGTAAAGTTTTTGAAAATGTTGCTGATTACGTTGTTTCATATCGAGACAATAGTGAAAATACAGACATATTTTTCAACTGGTAAACATGAACTACAAACTAGTTTTGAATTTGTTTCACTGTCCACCGTAAATTCAGTAAAGAAGATTTGGTGGCTTCATGCTGTGTGAGTAAATATCATGGCATGAAAACTAACAAGTATGTGAGCTTTTGTAGAGCACCAAATGTTCCTGGTTCAATAAACCGATATTTTTACAGGTGCAATTTAACTGATTTTGTTGTTGGAAAGCAAGCTTCAATTTGAAAACAAAGTAGCGTTAAAACAAAATCATTAAAGTCTATTAATTTGGTTATTTTCACCAATGTTCGTGGGTTTTCCTCAACTTTACTCTTTGAAACATTGTAACGGTATCAGGCAATTTTAACATGTATCGTGCCCAAGGTTCACTTATTTTGGAAAAATAAAATTACAATAAACATCAATAGACAACAGTTGAGTGCATTGGAATTTCAAAAAAAGTTTGTTGGCCTTCAGGCCTTTCATTGACAAGTGTTTTTCGATCGGAACACATGAACTTTGCACTCCATGAACTTTGCTGTCAGGAGATGTAACTTCAGTCAAGAGAAATCGGTTGCTCGATGCTGTGTTTAATTGAAATTTAACACATGAATACTTACAAGGATTGAAGACTTTGTTACCGGTGTCCACCAATAGAGGGCGGTATGATGTAAACAAGCCAAGAATTGACACAGCCAGGGAAGCATGACATGGATATTAAGAATGGTGCTAATTACATTGAACATTACATCCCTCCCCTTTTTAGACAAAGGCACTTAGGTCATGCACAATTCAAAGTTCACTAAATGGCATGTGTCTATTTGCTATCAAAGAGTTCAGTGTCCTTTGAGCTAAACTATAAATAGCTTGCTAAGTAGTTCAATCAAATGGTGATGTACAGTTTATGTTCTTTAATAAAGTTGAAATTGATAAAGTTCTGACTCAAGAGTCTTCCTTTGTGATTATGTATCTCTTTGAGCACTTTAACTCTAAAAGTTCAAATGAAGTTGAGCACAGCTCACTAACTACTTCAAAACTTGGCACTATTACTTTTTAGTGCTTTCAAATGTTTACAAAATTTGTAACTCTTTTGGTGCTTTATAACTCACAAACACATAACTTTTTTGGTGCTTTATAACTCACAAACTTTTACTTCAGGCTTTCTGATGCCTTTTTAAAAATGTGCATAAATTTGGAATTCAGCACTTTAATTTTCTAGTGCTTTCTAAACTCTTAACTTCAAAACATTACACATTATGCGCTTACGCAATAAATGTGCTTAACTGTGTAAATGGATGTAAACCAAAGTTTACGCCTGCTCAGCAATTTACGCTTAAATGTTATTTAGGCACATAGTCTTCCAGCTTTCTAGGTGGATTCTTTGTTCTGGTAGATCGTCTGATCGGCGCTGGCTGAGCGGTGCTTGTTGGTTCATCTGGTGTTTCTATTGCTGGTTGATGGTTATCAGCTGGTACAGGGACAGGGGTTGGATTGCTCAGTTCTAGTTCTAGTTCTGGTTCTTGGGGGTCATCACTCATCAGGGTTATCAGGGGTGATGTCTTGTGGCAACTTCTTAAAGAAGGAACGATTTCTAGTAACATAAGTTTGTCCTCTTTTAGCTGTCACTGAACTTCCTCTCTTTTTCACGACAAAGAAAGGATTCGGGTTGTATGGCGTATCCAGCATGTTTCTTAGATTCTGCTTAACTAACACTGTGTCACCAGGTGCGATGTTGGATTGTCTAGCCCTGCGAGCCGCAATACACCACAACTACCACAAGCGGAATAAGGGGAGACTCCGGAAGGCACTTTGTATTACGCGCAGAATACACCGCGCGATCCGTTTTCTAACGATCTAATACACTACGCAATCCTTTTCTAACCGATTTCCAACAGTCTAAATTCATGAATGGAGGTCCCCTGGACCCTACAGTAGGATGATTGATAGCTAGGGTTGTGAGCCACAATACACCACAACTACCACAAGCGGAATAAGGGGAGACTCTGAAAGGCACTTTGTATTACGTGCAGAATATACCGCGCGATCCGTTTTCTAACCGATTTCCAACAGTCTAAATTCATGAATGGAGGCCCCCTGGACCCTCCTACAGTAGGATGATTGATAGCTAGGGATGTGAAGGTCAGATAGCTGACCTTTCTTGGCAGCGATACTCAGAGTACTTAGATTTGCGCACACGTGAATGGGCTTAGATTTGTGTACAAGTGAATGGGTTGAGATTTGTGCATAAAACACTGGTTGGTTGTGTAATTAGATGAATCTAGGTCCCCTGGTCACATTCTACAGTAGGATTACTCATAAATTATCTTGATAAGGCCAGCCAGGCTGGCTAGGCGGTGAAATATCAAAGGATTAGTTTGTTTACACACTGACTGGGCTGAGATTTGTATACAAGTCAATGGGCTGAGATTTGTACACAAGTGAACGGGCTCTGGCTGGATGCCCAACTTTCCCACGGTGGGGGGTGACCTGAACTGAACTCGATGTTAAAGGTTACTATGGAATGTGAAACTAGAGGTTCTCATTGAGGATTACATGAAGTTTCAGCGGAATTCGCCCAAAGGTTTTTCAGTAATTAAAAAAAGGAAAAAAAGTGCCTTCCGGAATCACCTATTCGGTGATCGCAGGGCTAGTGTGCATGTTTTTATCTGCGTAAGCTTTCATCTTTGCTTTGTTCATTTCGTCGGTGTCGCGAATCTTGCTATCGCTTTGTGACGTTGAGGGGACTTGTGGTAGAGTTGTTTTTAGTTTTCTACCATTGAGGGCTTCACTAGGTGAAAGTCCAGTTGTTGAATGGGGTGTGGCTCTATACTGGAGTAGGAATTTCCATAGTTCTTGTTTCCAGTTTAGTTCTTGTCACAACTTCACTGTATGTCATAGCTTTGGGTACCGCGTTCTTACAAACGTAATGCACATATTCATCAGCTAATCGCGATGGGGGGTCAGTGGGCGATTGTAATGCAGAGTGTCGCGACAAGTAGTCTGTTGGGTTATCTTTGCCCGGTTGATATACCAGTGTGTAGTTGTATTGCTGTATTTTCAACAACCATAGTTCTATGCGTGCGTTTGGCTTTGAGTTCTTGTTGTTAAAAAGTGGCAACAGAGGCTTGTGATCTGTGCACACAACAAAATCACTGCCATAAAGATACATACGAAAGTGCAAGATTGCCCATGTAACACCTAGCGCTTCGCGCTCAATTTGCGAATACCTTATTTCCGCAGATTTCAGTGTGCGGCTGCCATATGCTATCACATGACCATCTTGGCATAGCATCGCGCCTACACCGGAAGGGCTCGCATCTACCACAACAGTGGATTTCTTTCCTGGATCAAAAAATTAATATGCAGTCACTCCTGAACCGGCGAGGGCGCGCTTCAGATGATTAAATGCGTCCCGCTCTTCGCTTTCCCGTTTCCACTTAACATCTTTGTGGGTAAGCTTGGGTGCGGTGATGGATGCATAGTTGGGAATGAACCGCGACACATACTGTGCCATTCCCAGTAAGGACATGATATCTTTCGCGCTGCTAGGGGGCGCTGCATTGACAATGGCTTCAACCAGGCCTGCTTCAACTTTCTGTGGATCTGGGGTGACTCCGTCTGCAGCAAAAACATGACCATAGAAAGTAACTTTGCTTTGCGAGAAAGCGCATTTGGCTTTGTTTAGTCGTATGTTGCAATCGGGGAGTCGCTGCAAAACTGACGCAAGATTTTCATCATGTGTGCGCTGCGTCGCTCCAAAAACAATTATGTCATCTGACATGTTCTTGCAGCCCCGAAGGCCAGCAAGGATCCTAGCGACTGCATTCTGAAAAATTTCAGACGCTGCGTTAACACCGAACATGAGCCTTTTGTATCGATAAAGGCCTGAGTGAGTTGTGAATGTCGTGATATATCGACTGTCTGGATGGAGTTCAAATTGATGATATCCAGCTTTAAGATCTAGTGCTAAATACGGTAGCACCGTTTAGGTCTCTTATGACCGCTTCTATTGTAGGCATAGGGTGTTTCTCGCGCTGTATAGCCTGATTTGCCTCGCGCATGTCCACGCATACCCTAACTTCATTAGACTTTTTGGGTACAATCACAATAGGGCTGATCCAAGGCGTAGGACCAGTTGCGCGTTCAATTATAACATCATTAAGTAGTTGATCAATTGCTGCATCGACATCCTTGCGCACATGAAAGGGGATCCTTCTGTGTTTTTGGATCTTGGATTGCACGCTATCATTGATGTGCAGTTTGATTTGCTCATTTTTCACTTTACCTATACCACTGAAAAGATCATCATACCCTGCCAACAGATCATCCGTGCTAGTTGGGAGTGACGCGTTCATACTGTTCGTAATTTTAATCAGTCCCAGCTCAAATGACGTGTTAAAGGAAAGGAGATTTCCTGCGTTACTGTCAACAACACTAAATGTTGTTGTTGTTTGCGCATTTCCTACAGAGACTTTAGCTTTAATTTCACCAAGGACAGGAAGTGGCATTTTTGCATCATAACCAAAAATCTGTGACTTTGGCTTGCGCAGACTAGATTTTGGAGCACCAGTTTTGCTGCACAGGGTGTCAAATGACGTTTTATCCATAATATTGACACTAGCTTGTGTCGTGAATCTATGCAGGTGTCACGGTCTCAGCTATCCGGCGTGCTCAGCTATCCGGATGACCAAATATGGTAAAATTACGTCATGCTATGTCTGCGCACAGCGTACGAAAGTAGTCCATTTTAGTGCCGTGCTGAGTCGTGTACGTGTACGTGTATACATATGCGTACATACACACACTTGCTGGAACTGTCATGGCGGCCTCCACGAGCAGTGAACGTGCGGATCGTTTCACCAAATGCCCGGCTACGTCATCCGGATAGCTGAGCACGCCGGATAAATGAGACCGTGACACCGGCTTTGAAAACTATGCCTCCAATTACCATGTTGCATGATGGGAGATTTGTCCTAGTTGAACTGGAATGCGCAGCAACTGACCTATAATTTGCAAACACATAGTCGCTGTCTGAATCTTCACCTGCAGGGCTTGCGCTGACAGCATTTGCTTGTTTGGATCGACAATATTCCGCAAAGTGATTTTTCCGATCGCATGTATGACAATTTTGCCCGACGCCCGACATGGCGTGTCTTTATGAGGCCAATCACCGCCACAGTTGCGACAAGAATTGTTTGGTTTACGCTTTCCTGATTGCGCTGTTGTCGCTGTTTTGCATTGCGAGCTCTGGGTGTTTTAGGCTTTCTTGTATAATTTGCATTTAGTTTATTTACTTGTTGAACACTCATGGAATTTGAATTAGGCTGTACCTGTGACATTTGTTTCATTTGTGCACTAATGTCTTCCATGTTCGTTGCCTCTGCCAGGAAACGAGTCGGAGTCCATTGTGCATTCTCATTTTGCAAGGCTTTCTCTACCAGTCGCTTGTTACCGGTTGTTCGGATGATGTGTTCCATGATCCGATCGTCACGACTTTCACCGAACTCACAGTCAGTAGACTTTCCCAAGAGTCTCGCTGCATACTCCTGCGTTGTCTCACCGTGATTGGGTTGCATGTTGGAGAAGAGAAACCGTCCGTGTTGTTTGTTTTTCTTTGGTATGAAGTACAAGTTTAGTTTATCTTTCAGTTTCTGATAATCATCGCCATCTCCCGTAGGATCAGGTAAGCTTTTAGCTAGTCTTGCGATTTCTTTACCCCCGTATATGAACAGGGCATCTTTTTTGTCCACCGCCTCAGTGATTTTAAAGTACCGAAACTCACGTTCAATTTCCTCAAGCCAGTCTTGCCATTCGACGCCCACATTTGTGCTATTGTCAGGGTTGAACGAGCTGGTTTTCAGCTTCTTCATAGCCATCTTCGTCGCCAAGATATAATGTTGTTATGTAACATTAATAAAACAATGGATGGGCTGTTTTATGCTCAGATTATACAGATTTATTATGCAGTTCATATGCACTGTTCTCCGGTACTAGTAGGAGGCCATGTTGGGAAAAAGGGTCGATTACCGGTGTCCACCAATAGAGGGCGGTATGATGTAAACAAGCCAAGAATTGACACAGCCAGTGGAAGCATGACATGGATATTAAGAATGGTGCTAATTACATTGAACATTACACATGGTATCAAACAAGTTGAAAATGTTCATGCCTCTAGTTCAATCATTTTATAAAATTAACTTTACAAATGAATCTCAACAGACAACAGTTACGTGCATTGAGAAATAAAAGAGGAAAAATATAAAAAGGTAGATGTTTCTTTTTACAAATTTAAAATTATAAGTGAATCACAATAGACAACACTTGGGTTCATCAAAAATACTCAAATTACAGTTGACCGAAATCTAACAGAACATTGTTCAGATTGTGACCTGCCTAACCACGAAAACAGTGGGTACTGCGTTTGAATCATGAAAACTTACAATTCGATGAGATTGTGTAGACCATCAAAGGTTTGGGGTGCAAGTTTACTGATATTGTTGTTCTCCAAATATCTAAGATGGGAAAATGAAGTATGGTGAAAACATTGTATTGAAACATAAATAATTTGGTAATAATTAAAAACGTTTTCAGATTTCACTTTATGAAAGCATACTTTGTGAATCGCTGTCATGGTATCAAACAATCTGACAATTAATGATCATGTCTGAGGTTCACTGAATAATACACAACATTCAAGTGTATCGACATAAAAAAAGGTTCAGTGGCATACTAACCTCCATTGACGAGTGTTATAGTGTTGGTAAAGTTTTTGAAAATGTTGCTGATTACGTTGTGTCATATCGAGACAATAGCAAAAATACAGACATATTTTTCAACTGGTAAACAGCGCGAACACCTATTGATATTGTTTTCCTCCTCATCATCCTGAATTTGTTTCACAGTCCACCGTAAATTCAGTAAAGAAGATTTGGTGGCTTCATGCTGTGAGAGTAAATATCATGGCATGAAAACTAACAAGTAAGTGAGCTTTTGTAGAGCACCAAACGTTCCTGGCATGAACTTCAAGCTTCAATTTGAAAACAAAGTAGCGTAATAAAACAAAATCAATAAAGTCTATTAATTTTGTTATTTTCACCAATGTTCTTAGGTTTTCCTCAACTTTACTCTTTGAAACATTGTAACGGTATCAGACAATCTTAACATGTATCGTTCCCAAGGTTCACTTATTTTGGAAAAATAAAATTACAATAAACATCAATAGACAACAGTTGAGTGCATCGGAATTTCAAAAAAGTTTGTTGGCCTACAGGCCTACCATTGACAAGTGTTTTTCGATCGGAACACATGAACTTTGCACTCCATCAAATTTGCTGCCGGGAGATGTAACTTCAGTCAAGAGAAATCGGTTGCTCGATGCTGTATAATGGAAATTTATGACATGAATACTTACAAGTATTGAAGATTTTGTAGACCATCAAATGTTAGATTTGAAATTTTACTGATTTTGTTGTTTTGCAGCCATCTGAGATGGGAAAACAAAGTAGCGTTAAAACAAAATCATCAAAGCCCGTTAATTTGGTCATTTTCAACAATGTTCTGATTTTCCTGAAACCGTAGTTTGTGAAACGTTTTCATGCATGGCATCAAACAAGTTGAAAATGTTCCTGCCTAATGTTCAATCATTTTATAAAATTAACTTTACAAATGAATCTCAACAGACAACAGTTAAGTGCATCAGAATTTCAAAAACGTTTGTTGGCCTAGGCATACAGTTCTCCCATTGACAAGTGTTTTTCAATTGGCACACATGAACTTTGCCCTCCGTCAATTTTTTACCGAGAGATGTAGCTTTAGTCAAGAGAAATAGGTTGCTCGATGCTGTGTAATTGAAATTTAACACATGAATACTTACAAGGTTTGAAGACTTCGTAGACCATCAAATGTTCCTGGTGTAATTTCACTAATTTTGTTCATTGCCAGCAATCTAAGATGGGAAAACAAAGTAGCATTATTAAAAAGAAAAAATCATTAAAGCACATTAATTTGGTCATGTTCACCAATGTCCTCAGGTTTTTTCTCAAAGCATACTGTTTGAAACTTTGCATATAAATTTAAATAAAACGTTTGTTGGCCTACAGGCCTTTCATTGACAAGTGTTTTTCAATTGGCACACATGAACTTCGCGCTCCATCAATCTTTTTGCTGAGAGATGTAACTTCAGTCAAGAGAAATTGGTTGCTCGATGCTGTATAATTGAAATTTAACACATGAATACTTACAACCTTTGAAGACTTTGTAGACCATCAAATGTTACATTTGAAATTTTACTGATTTTGTTGATTTTCAGCGATCTAAGATGGGAAAACAAAGTAGCATTATTAAAAAGAAAAATCATTACAGCTCATTAATTTAGTCATTTTCACCAATGTCCTCAGGTTTTTCTCTAAACATACCCTTTGAAACTTTGCATCAAGTTTGTTGTCCTCCAGGCCTTTCATTGACAAGTGTTTTTCAATTGGCACACATAAACTTCGCGCTCCATCAATCTTTTTCCTGAGAGATGAAGCTTCCGTCAAGAGAAATCGGTTGCTCAGTTTTGGGTAAGTGAAATTTAAGACATGAATACTTACAAGGCTTGAAGACTTCGTAGACCATCAAATGTTCCTGGTGTAATTTCACTGATTGCGTTGTTTTGCAGCACTCTTAGATGGGAAAACAGTAGTATTAAAAAAATCATTAAAGACCGTTAATATGGTTATTTTTAACAATGTTCTTAAATTTTCCTGAAAACACAGTTTGTGAAATCTTTTCATGGTATCAAACAAGTTGAAAATGTTCCTGCGTAATGTTCAATTGTTTTATAAAATTAACTTTACAAATGAATCTCAACAGACAACAGTTAAGTGCATCGAGAAATAAAAGAGGGAAAACATAAAAAGGTAGGTGGATTTTGTTAGAAATTTAAATTACAAGTGAATCACGATAGACAACACTTGGGTGCATCAAAAATACTGAAATTACAGTTGACCAAAATCTAACAGAACAGTGTTCAGATTGTGACCAGTCTAAGGATTATTGAAATGCATAAACATTATGATCATTGATGTTTTCAGTCAACAGAAGTCGGTTGCTTGATGCTGGGTAAGTGAAATTTAAGACATGAATACTTACAAGGTTTGAAGATTTTGTAGACCATCAAATGTTCCTGGTGTAATTTCACAGATTTTATTGTTACCCAGCCCTCTAAGATGGGAAAATAAAGTAGCATTAGTAATAACAAAATCATTAAAGCTCATTAATTCGGTTATTTTCACCAATGTCATCATCAGATTTTTCTCAATGTATGCTGTTTGAAATGTTGCCATGGTATCAGACAACCTTAACATGTATCGTGCCCAAGGTTCACTTATTTTGGAAAAATAAAATTACAATAAACATCAACAGACAACAGTTGCGTGAATCGGAATTTCAAAAATGTTTGTTGACAAGTGTTTTTCGATTGGAACACATGAACTTTGCACTCCATCAAATTTGCTCCTGGGAGATGTAACTTCCGTCAAGAGAAATCGGTTGCTCAATTTTGGATAAGTGAAATTTAACACATGAATACTTCCAAGTATTGAAGACTTTGTAGACCATCAAATGATACATTTGAAATTTCACTGATTTTGTTGTTGTCCAGCACTCTTAGATGGGAAAACAGTAGCATTAAAACAAAACCATTAAAGGCCGGTAATATGGTTATTTTCAACAACGTTCTTAGATTTTCCTGAAAACACAGTTTGTGAAATGTTTTTCCGGTATCAAACAAGTTGAAAATGTTCCTGTCTAATGTTCAATCATTTTATAAAAATAACTTTACAAATGAATCTCAACAGACAACAGTTAAGTGCATCGAGCAATAAAAGAGGGAAAACATAAAAAAGTATATGGTTTTCTTTTAGAAATTTAAAATTATAAGTGAATCACAATAGACAACACTTGCGTTCATTAAAAATATTCAAATTACAGTTGACCAAAATCTAACAGAACAGTGTTCAGATTGTGACCTACCTCACCACGAAAACAGTGGGTACTGCGTTTGAATCATGAAAACTTACAATTCGATGAGATTGTGTAGACCATCAAAAGTTTGGGGTGCAAGTTTACCGATACTGTTGTTCCGCAGATATCTAAGATGGGAAAATGAAGTATGGTGAAAAACATTGTATTGAAACATAAATAATTTGGTAATATTTAAAAACGTTTTCAGATTTCACTTTATGAAAGCATACTTTGTGAATCGCTGTCATGGTATCAAACAATCTGACAAATGATCATGTCTGAGGTTCACTGAATAATACACAACACTAAAGTACATCGACATAAACAAAGGTTCAGTGGCATACTACCCTCAATTGACGAGTGTTATAGTGTTGGTAAAATGTTTGAAAATGTTGGTGATTACGTTGTGTCATATTGAGACAATAGTGAAAATACAGACATTTTTCAACTGGTAAACATGAACTACAAACTAGTTTTGAATTTGTTTCACTGTCCACCGTAAATTCATTAAGAACCCTAACTCCCTAGACAACAAAGCCAGTTGGAGGATTTTGAAGGATTTTTATTGTTTTAATACAATGCCTATAGGGAGTTAGGGTTAAAGAAGATTTGATGGCTTCATGCTGTGTGAGTAAACATCATGGCATGAAAACTAACAAGTAAGTGAGCTTTTGTAGAGCACCAAATGTTCCTGGTGCAATGAACTCAAATTTTTACAGGTGCAATTTAACTCATTTTGTTGTTGGAAAGCAAGCTTCAATTTGAAAACAAAGTAGCGTTAAAACAAAATCATTAAAGTCTATTAATTTTGTCATTTTCACCAATGTTCTTAGGTTTTCCTCAACTTTACTCTTTGAAACATTGTTGTGCCCAAGGTTCACTTATTTTGGAAAAATAAAATTTCAATAAACATCAATAGACAACAGTTGAGTGCATCGGAATTTCAAAAAAGTTTGTCGGCCTACAGGCCTCCCATTGACAAGTATTTTTCGATCGGAACACATGAACTTTGCACTCCATCAAATTTGCTGCCGGGAGATGTAACTTCAGTCAAGAGAAATCGGTTGCTCGATGCTGTGTAATTAACATTTAACACATGAATACTTACAAGTATTGAAGACTTTGTAGACCATCAAATGTTACATTTGAAATTTTACTAATTTTGTTGTTTTCCAGCGATCTGAGATGGGAAAACAAAGTAGTGTTAAAACAAAATCATCAAAGCCCGTTAATTTGGTAATTTTCAACAATGTTCTTAGATTTTCCTGAAAGCATATATAGTTTGTCAAATGTTTTCATACATAGTATCAAACAAGTTGAAAATGTTCCTGCCTAATAAATGTTCAATCATTTTATGAAATTAACTTTACAAATGAATCTCAACAGACAACAGTTAAGTGCATTGAGAAATAAAAGAGGGAAAACATAAAAAGGTACATGTTTTTTTTTAGCAATTTTAAATTATAAATGAATCACAATAGACAACACTTACGTTCATTAAAAATAGGCCTACTCAAATTACAGTTAACCAAAATCTAACAGAACAGTGTTCAGATTGTGACCTGCCTAACCACGAAAACAGTGGGTACTGCTTTTGAATCATGAAAACTTACAATTCGATGAGATTGTCTAGACCATCAAAAGATTGGGTTGAAAGTTTACTGATATTGTTGTTACCTAGATATCTAAGATAGGAAAATGAAGTATGGTGAAAAACATTGTATTGAAACATGAATAATTTGGTAATAATTAAAAACGTTTTCAGATTTCATTTTATGAAAGCATACTTTGTGAATCGCTGTCATGGTATCAAACAATCTGACAAATGATCATGTCTGAGGTTCACTGAATAATACACAACACTAAAGTGCATCAACATAAACAAAGGTTCAGTGGCATACTACCCTCCATTGACGAGTGTTATAGTGTTGGTAAAGTTTTTGAAAATGTTGCTGATTACGTTGTGTCATATCGAGACAATAGCGAAAATACAGACATACTTTTCAACTGGTAAACATGAACTACAAACTAGTTAGGTGTTCGAGTGATAGCACGAACACCTATTGATATTGTTCTCCTCCTCATGAATTTGTTTCACTGTCCATCGTAAATTCAGTAAAGAAGATTTGGTGGCTTCATACTGTGAGAGTAAATATCGTGGCATGAAAACTAACAAGTAAGTGAGCTTTTGTAGAGCACCAAACGTTCCTGGCATGAAATGATATTTTTTCGAGTGCAATTTAACTTATTTTGTTGTTGGAAAGCAAGCTTCAATTTGAACACAAAGTAGCGTAATAAAACAAAATAAATCATTAAAGTCTATTAATTTTGTTATTTTCACCAATGTTCTTAGGTTTTCCTCAACTTTAATCTTTGAAACATTGTAACGGTATCAGACAATCTTAACATGTATCGTGCCCAAGGTTCACTTATTTTGGAAAAATTAAATTACAATAAACATCAATAGACAACAGTTGAGTGCATCGGAATTTCAAAAAAGTTTGTTGGACTACAGGCCTCCCATTGACAAGTGTTTTTCGATCGGAACACATGAACTTTGCACTCCATCAAATTTGCTGCCGGGAGATGTAACTTCAGTCAAGAGAAATCAGTTGCTCGATGCTGTATAATTAAAATTTAACACATGAATACTTCCAAGTATTGAAGACTTTGTAGACCATCAAATGTTACATTTTGAAATTTCACTGATTTTGTTGTTTTCCAGTACTCTTAGATGGGAAAACAGTAGCATTAAAACAAAATCATTAAAGGCCGGTAATATGGTTATTTTCAACAACGTTCTTAGATTTTCCTGAAAACACAGTTTGTGAAATGTTTTTCCGGTATCAAACAAGTTGCAAATGTTCCTGTCTAATGTTCAATCATTTTATAAAAATAACTTTACAAATCAATCTCAACAGACAACAGTTAAGTGCATCGAGAAATAAAAGAGGGAAAACATAAAAAGGTAGATGTTTTTTATTTAGAAATTTAAAATTATAAGTGAATCACAACAGACAACACATACGTTCATTAAAAATACTCAAATTACAGTTGACCAAAATCTAACAGAACAGTGTACAGATTGTGACCTGCCTAACCACGAAAACAGTGGGTACTGCGTTTGAATCATGAAAACTTACAATTTGATGAGATTGCGTAGACCATTAAAAGTTTGGGGTGCAAGTTTACCGATACTGTTGTTCCGCAGATATCTAAGATGGGAAAATGAAGTATGGTGAAAAACATTGTATTGAAACATAAATAATTTGGTAATATTTAAAAACGTTTTCAGATTTCACTTTATGAAAGCATACTTTGTGAAACGCTGTCATGGTATCAAACAATCTGACAAATGATCATGTCTGAGGTTCACTGAATAATACACAACACTAAAGTACATCGACATAAACAAAGGTTCAGTGGCATACTACCCTGCATTGACGAGTGTTATAGTGTTGGTAAAGTTTTTGAAAATGTTGCTGATTACTTTGTGTCATAGGTGAGACAATAGTGAAAATACATACATTTTTCAACTGGTAAACATGAACTACAAACTAGTTTTGAATTTGTTTCACTGTCCACCGTAAATTCATTAACCCTAACTCCCTAGACAACAAAGCCAGTTGGAGGATTTTGAAGGATTTTTATTGTTTTAATACAATGCCTATAGGGAGTTAGGGTTAAAGAAGATTTGATGGCTTCATGCTGTGTGAGTAAATATCATGGCATGAAAACTAACAAGTAAGTGAGCTTTTGTAGAGCACCAAATGTTCCTGGTGCAATGAACTCAAATTTTTACAGGTGCAATTTAACTCATTTTGTTGTTAGAAAGCAAGCTTCAATTTGAAAACAAAGTAGCGTTAAAACAAAATCATTAAAGTCTATTAATTTTGTAATTTTCACCAATGTTCTTAGGTTTTCCTCAACTTTACTCTTTGAAACATTGTTGTGCCCAAGGTTCACTTATTTTGGAAAAATAAAATTACAATAAACATCAATAGACAACAGTTGAGTGCATCGGAATTTCAAAAAAGTTTGTCGGCCTACAGGCCTCCCATTGACAAGTGTTTTTCGATCGGAACACATGAACTTTGCACTCCATCAAATTTGCTGCCGGGAGATGTAAGTTCAGTCAAGAGAAATCGGTTGCTCGATGCTGTATAATTGAAATTTAACACATGAATAATTACAAGGTTTGAAGACTTTGTAGACCATCAAATGTTACATTTTAAATTTTACTGATTTTGTTGTTTTGCAGCGATCTGAGATGGGAAAACAAAGTAGCGTTAAAACAAAATCATCAAAGCCCGTTAATTTGGTCATTTTCAACAATGTTCTGATTTTCCTGAAACCGTAGTTTGTGAAACGTTTTCATGCATGTTATCAAACAAGATGAAAATGTTCCTGCCTAATGTTCAATCATTTTATAAAATTAACTTTACAAATGAATCTCAACAGACAACAGTTAAGTTCTGTCCACCGTAAATTCAGTAAAGAAGATTTTGTAGAGAACTAAATGTTCCTGGTTCAATGAACTGATATTTTACAGCTGCAATTTAACTGATTTTGTTGTTGGAAAGCAAGCTTCAATTTGAAAACAAAGTAGCGTTAAAACAAAATCATTAAAGTCTATTAATTTTGTTATTTTCACCAATGTTCTTATATAGGTTGTCCTGAACTTTACTCTTTGAAACATTGTAACGGTATCAGACAATCTTATCATGTATCGTGCCCAAGGTTCACTTATTTTGGAAAAATAAAATTACAATAAACATCAACAGACAACAGTTGAGTGCATCAGAATTTCAAAAAAGTTTGTTGACCTAGGCATACAGTTCTCCCATTGACAAGTGTTTTTCGATCGGCACACATGAACTTTGCACTCCATCAAATTTGCTGCCGGGAGATGTAACTTCAGTCAAGAGAAATCAGTTGCTCAATGCTGTATGATTGAAATTTAAGACATGAATACTTACAAGATTTGAAGACTTTGTAAACTATCAAATGTTCCTGGTGTAATTTCACTAATTTTGTTCATTCCCAGCGATCTAAGATGGGAAAACAAAGTAGCATTATTAAAAAGAAAAATCATTAAAGCACATTAATTTAGTAATTTTCACCAATGTACTTAGGTTTTTCTCAAAACATACCCTTTGAAACTTCGCATCAAGTTTGTTGTCCTCCAGACCTTTCATTGACAAGTGTTTTTCAATTGGCACACATGAACTTTGCACTCCATCAATTTTTTGCCGAGAGATGTAGCTTTAGTCAAGAGAAATAGGTTGCTCGATTCTGTGTAACTGAAATTTAACACATGAATACTTACAAGGTTTGAAGACTTCGTAGACCATCAAATGTTCCTGGTGTAATTTCACTAATTTTGTTCATTGCCAGCAATCTAAGATGGGAAAACAAAGTAGCATTATTAAAAAGACAAAATCATTAAAGCACATTAATTTGGTCATGTTCACCAATGTACTTAGGTTTTTCTCAAAACATACCCTTTGAAACTTCGCATCAAGTTTGTTGTCCTCCAGACCTTTCATTGACAAGTGTTTTTCAATTGGCACACATGAACTTTGCACTCCATCAATTTTTTGCCGAGAGATGTAGCTTTAGTCAAGAGAAATAGGTTGCCCGATTCTGTGTAACTGAAATTTAACACATGAATACTTACAAGGTGTGAAGACTTCGTAGACCATCAAATGTTCCTGGTGTAATTTCACTAATTTTGTTCATTGACAGCAATCTAAGATGGGAAAACAAAGTAGCATTATTAAAAGGAAAAAATCATTAAAGCACATTAATTTGGTCATGTTCGCCAATGTCCTCAGGTTTTTTCTCAAAGCATACTGTTTGAAACTTTGCATCTAAATTTTAATAAAACGTTTGTTGGCCTACAGGCCTTTCATTGACAAGTGTTTTTCAATTGGCACACATGAACTTCGCGCTCCATCAATCTTTTTGCTGAGAGATGTAACTTCAGTCAAGAGAAATCGGTTGCTCAATGCTGTGTAATTGAAATTTAACACATGAATACTTACAACGTTTGAAGACTTTGTAGACCATCAAATGTTACATTTGAAATTTTACTGATTTTGTTGATTTGCAGCGATCTGAGATGGGAAAACAAAGTAGCATTATTAAAAAGAAAAATCATTAAGGCTCATTAATTTATTCATTTTCACCAATGTCCTCAGGTTTTTCTCAAAACATACCCTTTGAAACTTTGCATCAAGTTTGTTGTCCTCCAGGCCTTTCATTGACAAGTGTTTTTCAGTTGGCACACATAAACTTCGCGCTCCATCAATCTTTTTTCTGAGAGATGAAGCTTCCGTCAAGAGAAATCGGTTGCTCAATTTTGGGTAAGTGAAATTTAAGACATGAATACTTACAAGGCTTGAAGACTTCGTAGACCATCAAATGTTCCTGGTGTAATTTCACTGATTGTGTTGTTTTCCAGCACTCTTAGATGGGAAAACAGTAGTATTAAAACAAATCATTAAAGACCGTTAATACGGTTATTTTCAACAATGTTCTTAAATTTTCCTGAAAACACAGTTTGTGAAATGTTTTCATGATATCAAACAAGTTGAAAATGCTCCTGCCTAATGTTCAATCATTTTATAAAATTAACTTTACAAATGAATCTCAACAGACAACAGTTAAGTGCATTGAGAAATAAAAGAGGGAAAACATAAAAAGGTAGGTGGATTTTTTAGAAATTTAAATTACAAGTGAATCACGATAGACAACACTTGGGTGCATCAAAAATACTTAAATTACAGTTGACCAAAATCTAACAGAAGAGTGTTCAGATTGTGACCAGTCTAAGGATTATTGAAATGCATAAACATTATGATCATTGATGTTTTCAGTCAACAGAAGTCGGTTGCTTGATGCTGGGTAAGTGAAATTTAAGACATGAATACTTACAAGGTTTGAAGACTTTGTAGACCATCAAATGTTCCTGGTGTAATTTCACTGATTTTATTGTTACCCAGCCATCTAAGATGGGAAAATAAAGTAGCATTATTAAAACCAAAATCATTAAAGCTCATTAATTCGGTTATTTTCACCAATGTCCTCATCAGATTTTTCTCAATGTATACTCTTTGAAATGTTGCCATGGTATCAGACAATCTTAACATGTATCGTGCCCAAGGTTCACTTATTTTGGAAAATAAAATCACAATAAACATCGATATACATCAGTTGAGTGCATCGGAATTTCAAAAATGTTTCTAGGCCTCCAAGCCTCCTATTGACAAGTGTTTTTCGATCGGCATACATGAACTTTGCACTCCATCAAATTTGCTGCCGGGAGATGTAACTTCAGTCAAGAGAAATCGGTTGCTCGATGCTGTATAATTGAAATTTAACACATGAATATTTACAAGTATTGAAGACTTTGTAGACCTTCAAATGTTACATTTGAAATTTTACTGATTTTGTTGTTTTCCAGCGATCTGAGATGGGAAAACAAAGTAGCGTTAAAACAAAATCATTAAAGCCCGTTAATTTGGTCATTTTCAACAATGTTCTTAGATTTTCCTGAATGCATAGTTTGTGTAACGTTTTCATACATGGTATCAAACAAGTTGAAAATGTTCCAGCCTAATAATTTTTAATAAAATTACCTTCATGAATGAATTTCAAGTGCATTCGAGAAATGAAAGAGGGGAAACATAAAAAGGTAGGTGAATGAAAATTACAAGTGAATCACGATAGACAACACTTGTGTGCATCAAAAATACTGAAATTACAGTTGACCAAAATCTAACAGAACAGTGTTCAGATTGTAACCAGTCTAAAGATTATTGAAATGCATAAACATTATGATCACTGATGACTTCAGTCAACAGAAGTCGGTTGCTTGATGCTGGGTAAGTGAAATTTAAGACATGAATACTTACAAGGTTTGAAGACTTTGTAGACCATCAAATGTTCCTGGTGTAATTTCACAGATTTTATTGTTTGCCAGCCATCTAAGATGGGAAAATAAAGTAGCATTATTAAAAACAAAATCATTAAAGCTCATTAATTCGGTTATTTTCACCAATGTCCTCATCAGATTTTTTTCAATGTATACTCTTTGAAATGTTGCCATGGTATCAGACAATCTTAACATGTATCGTGCCCAAGGTTCACTTATTTTGGAAAATAAAATCACAATAAACATCGATATACATCAGTTGAGTAAATCGGAATTTCAAAAAAAGTTTCTAGGCCTGCAAGCCTCCTATTGACAAGTGTTTTTCGATCGGCATACATGAACTTTGCACTCCATCAAATTTGCTGCCGGGAGATGTAACTTCAGTCAAGAGAAATCGGTTGCTCGATGCTGTATAATTGAAATTTAACACATGAATACTTACAAGTATTGAAGACTTTGTAGACCTTCAAATGTTACATTTGAAATTTTACTGATTTTGTTGTTTTGCAGCGATCTGAGATGGGAAAACAAAGTAGCGTTAAAACAAAATCATTAAAGCCCGTTAATTTGGTCATTTTCAACAATGTTCTTAGATTTTCCTGAATGCATAGTTTGTGTAACGTTTTCATACATGGTATCAAACAAGTTGAAAATGTTCCTGCCTAATAATTTTTAATAAAATTACCTTCATGAATGAATTTCAAGTGCATTCGAGAAATGAAAGAGGGGAAACATAAAAAGGTACCGGTAGGTGAATGAAAATTACAAGTGAATCACGATAGACAACACTTGTGTGCATCAAAAATACTGAAATTACAGTTGACCAAAATCTAACAGAATAGTGTTCAGATTGTAACCAGTCTAAGGATTATTGAACTGCATAAACATTATGATCATTGATGACTTCATTCAGTCAACAGAAATCAGTTGCTCAATGCTGTTTGATTGAATTTAAGACATGAATACTTACAAGGTTTGAAGACTTCGTAGACCATCGAATGTTCCTGGTGTAATTTCACTAATTTTGTTCATTTCCAGCGATCTCAGATGGGAAAACAAAGTAGCATTATTAAAAAAGTAAAATCATTAAAGCTCATTAATTTAGTCATTTTCACCAATGTCTGCAGGTTTTTCTCAAAACATACCCTTTGAAACTTTGCAATTTTGCATCTAAATTTTAATGAAAGGTTTGTTGTCCTCTAGGCCTTTCATTGAAAAGTGTTTTTCAATTGGTACACATGAACTTCGCACTCCATCACGCAATTTGCGCTCCAGCAACATGTCACTCCTCAAGAAACCAACTTCAAAACGGAACTGGGGTGATAGGTCGTTTTCTGTCGCAGCTCCGAGACTCTGGAATCATCTTCCAACTAAACTCAAATCTTGTCATAGTATAACCAGATTCAAGTCGATGCTTAAAACTCATCTTATGTCACAACTCTTCAAAGATGATGTATATTTGTAATTGCATTGTAGGTACATGTATCTCGGTACATAATTTGTTTTCCCTATGCTATCATTGTATATTGTTTGTATTAATGTTTTTTCTTTGTTTCCGCGCCTTGAGCACCCAGCAGGGTGGATATGTGCGCGCTAAAAATCTTTATTATTATTATTATTATTATTATTATTATTAATTTTTTGCCGAGATATGTAGCTTTCAGTCAAGAGAAATAGGTTGCTCGATGCTATGTGATTAAAATTTAACACTTACAAGTATTGAAGACTTTGTAGACCATCAAATATTCCTGGTGTAATATCACTGATATTGTTCATTTGCAGCAATCTAAGATGGGAAAACAAAGTAGCATTTAATGATATTATAAAGAAAAATCATTAAAGTTCATTAATTTGGTAATTTTCACCAATGTCCTCAGGTTTTTCTCAAAGCATACTGTTTGAAACTTTGCATCTAAATTTTAATAAAATGTTTGTTGTCCTCTAGGCCTTTCATTGACAAGTGTTTTTCAATTGGCACACATGAACTTCGCGCTCCACCAATCTTTTTGCTGAGAGATGAAGCTTCAGTCAAGAGAAATCGGTTGTTTGATGCTGGGTAAGTGAAATTTAAGACATGAATACTTACAAGACTTCAAGACTTCGTAGACCATCAAATGTTCCTTGTGTAATTTCACTGATTGGGTTGTTTTCCAGCACTCTTAGATGGGAAAACAGCATTTAAAAAATCATTAAAGACGGTTATTTTCAACAATGTTCTTAGATTTTCCTGAAAACACAGTTTGTGAAATGTTTTCATGGTATCAAACAAGTTGAAAATGTTCCTGCCTAATGTTCAATCGTTTTATAAAATTAACTTTACAAATGAATCTCAACAGACAACAGTTAAGTGCATCGAGAAATAATAGAGGGAAAATATAAAAAGGTATGTGGATTTTTTTGAAATTTTAAATTACAAGTGAATCACGATAGATAACACTTGGGTTCATCAAAAATACTCAAATTACAGTTGACCAAAATCTAACAGAACAGTGTTCAGATTGTGATCTGCCTAACCACGAAACTAACAGTGGGTACTGCGTTTGAATCATGAAAACTTACAATTGGATGAGATTGTGTAGACCATCAAACGTTTGGGGTGCAAGTTTAATGATATTGTTGTTCTGCAGATATCTAAGATGGGAAAATGAAATATGGTGAAAAACATTGTATTGATACTATTGAAACATAAATAATTTGGTAATATTTAAAATCATTTTATAAAATTAACTTTACAAATCAATCTCAACAGACAACAGTTAAATGCATCGAGAAATAAAAGAGGCAAAACATAAAAACGTAGACGTTTTTTTTTTGAAATTTAAAATTATAAGTAACTCACTTAGTGACTCACAATAGACAACACTTAGGTTCATCAAAAATACTCAAATTACAGTTGACCAAAATCTAACAGAACAGTGTTCAGATTGTGACCTGTCTAACCACGAAAACAGTGGGTATTCCTTTTTAATCATGAAAACTTACAATTCGATGAGATTGTGTAGACCGTCAAACGTTTGGGGTGCAAGTTTAATGATATTGTTGTTCTGCAGATATCTAAGATGGGAAAATGAAATATGGTGAAAAACATTGTATTGATACTATTGAAACATAAATAATTTGGTAATATTTAAAATCATTTTATAAAATTAACTTTACAAATCAATCTCAACAGACAACAGTTAAATGCATCGAGAAATAAAAGAGGGAAAATATAAAAAGGTATATGTTTTTTTTTAGAAATTTTAAATTATAAGTTAATCACGATAGATAACACTTGGGTTCATCAAAAATACTCAAATTACAGTTGACCAAAATCTAACAGAACAGTGTTCAGATTGTGACCTGCCTAACCACGAAACTAACAGTGGGTACTGCGTTTGAATCATGAATACTTACAAATAGATGAGCTTGTGTAGACCATCAAAAGTTTGGGTTGCAATTTTACTGATATTGTTGTTCTGCATATATCTAAGATGGGAAAATGAAGTATGGTGAAAAACACTGTATTGAAACATAAATAATTTGTTAATAATTAAAAACGTTTTTAGATTTCACTTTATGAAAGCATACTTTGTGAAACGCTGTCATGGTATCAAACAATCTGACAAATGATCATGTCTGAGGTTCACTGAATAATACACAACACTAAAGTGCATCGACATAAACAAAGGTTCAGTGGCATACTACCCTGCATTGACGAGTGTTATAGTGTTGGTAAAATTTTTGAAAATGTTGCTGATTACGTTGTGTCATATCGAGACAATAGTGAAAATACAGACATTTTTCTACTGGTAAACATGAACTACAAACTAGTTTTGAATTTGTTTCACTGTCCACCGTAAATTCAGTAAAGAGGATTTGGTGGATTCATGCTGTGTGAGTACATATCATGGCATGAAAACTAACAAGTAAGTGAGCTTTTGTAGAGCACCAAATGTTCCTGGTGCAATGAACTAATATTTTTACAGGTGCAATTTAACTGATTTTGTTGTTGGAAAGTAAGCTTCAATTTGAAAACAAAGTAGCGTTAAAACAAAACCATTAAAGTGTATTAATTTTGTTATTTTCACCAATGTTCTTAGCTTTTCCTCAACTTTACTCTTTGAAACATTGTAACGGTATCAGACAATCTTAACATGTATCGTGCCCAAGGTTCCACTATGTTGGAAAAATGAAATTACAATAAACATCAATAGACAACAGTTGAGTGCATCGGAATTTCCAAAAAGTTTGTTGACAAGTGTTTTTCAATCGGAGCACGTGAACTTTGCACTCCATCAAATTTGCTGCCGGGAGATGTAACTTCAGTCAAGAGAAATCGGTTGCTCGATGCTGTATAATTGAAATTTAACACATGAATACATACAAGGATTGAAGACTTTGTAGACCATCAAATGTTCCTGGTGTAATTTCACTGATTGTGTTGTTTGCCAGCGCTCTTAGATGGGAAAACAGTAACATTAAAACAAAATCATTAAAGGCCGGTAATATGGTTATTTTCAACAATGTTCTTAGATTTTCCTGAAAACACAGTTTGTGAAATGTTTTCATGGTATCAAACAAGTTGAAAATGTTCCTGCCTAATGTTCAATCATTTTATAAAATTAACTTTACAAATCAATCTCAACAGACAACAGTTAAATGCATCGAGAAATAAAAGAGGGAAAATATAAAAAGGTATATGTTTTTTTATAGAAATTTTTAATTATAAGTTAATCACGATAGATAACACTTGGGTTCATCAAAAATATTCAAATTACAGTTGATCAAAATCTAACAGAACAGTGTTCAGATTGTGACATGCCTAACCACGAAACTAACAGTGGGTACTGCGTTTGAATCATGAAAACTTACAAATAGATGAGATTGTGTAGACCATCAAAAGTTTGGGGTGCAAGTTTACTGATATTGTTGTTCTGCAGATATCTAAGATGGGAAAATGAAGTATGGTGAAAACACTGTATTGAAACATAAATAATTTGGTAATAATCAAAAACGTTTTTAGATTTCACTTTATGAAAGCATACTTTGTGAAACGCTGTCATGGTATCAAACAATCTGACAAATGATCATGTCTGAGGTTCACTGAATAATACACAACACTAAAGTGCATCGACATAAACAAAGGTTCAGTGGCATACTACCCTGCATTGACGAGTGTTATAGTGTTATCGTTTCGGTTTGCGGTAACACCATGTGTTTATCTCAACTAACGTGAAGCTGAGATACAGGTTCTGAAAAGAACCGTATCGCACAATCGTATCTCAACCTTCGTTAAGTGAGAAAGGTTCAAGGGAGAACCAATTTCGGGCAACTCGTTTTTCTCTACTGTCGCTAAGTGAGAAATATGGTTCAGGGAGAACCATGGGGACTTCACGGGTTAATATGGTTCAGGGAGAACCAAGGGACTTCACGGGTTATTCTCAACGTTTCGATTAGCCTGCTCTAATCTTCTTCAGGAGAATGAAGCGGTTTGCCGATGCAACTCCTTAAGTAGTATTTGCTGGGATTATGTGTAGAATGGGAAGTGTTCCGATTGGTGCTACTGTTGTGTGATGTGTTGTGATTGGTTGCCACCGTGGCATTGTTCTTGTTGTGTGTGTTTCCTGCTGTGTGTGAGTTGCCTGCTCGCTGAGGCGTATCAGTTGACAGTGGGGTGTGGGTGTTGGTGGATGGTAGGATTGAATGCCAAATGTTGCTGATGAAATAGCCGATGTCCTGGGGGACAGTGTCATGTTTATGAATCTCTATAGCCTCTCTGATACGACGGGTGTACCAGTGCTTTTCCGGGGCTATGATCTTTGCATTCTGCCAGTCAATGATATGGTCCAAATCGGTGGAGTGTTTGATGATCGCAGATTTGTCACATTCCCTCTGCGGCCGTGGGCCTTGTGTTCCTTGATCCTGGTCGTAAGGTCTCTGCCGGTCTCGCCAATGTACACTTTCCCACAAGTGCAAGGAATTCGGTAAACCCCAGCTTGACGGCTGGGATCATGTCTGTCCTTGTGGGTGTGTAACTTCGTTTCCAACTTGTTTCGAGTCCGGTAGTAGACCTTAATGTCAGCTTCCCTCAGGATACGCTGAATCTTGTGTGAAGTGTGGCCGATGTACGGTAGCACGGCAATGGGTTTTTCGGTTGCATCAGAGGATCGTGGAGCGTTCCTATTCGGGAGGAACTTAAGCTTATCAGGTCTGTACCCATTGTCTCTTAACACGGCGTTAAGATGTTTCAACTCGGATGGCAAGTGCTCTTTATCACTGATAGTGTGTGCCCTTCGAAGTAGGGTGCGATTCACGGAGGATTTCACGGATGGTGGGTGGAACGACCGGGCATTTAGGTAGCGGTCTGTGTGTGTGGGTTTTCTGTAAACCGAATGCCCAAGTGAGCCATCAACCCGTTTGGAAATGAGTACATCAAGGAAAGGCAACGAGTCGGATGTCTCAGTTTCCATGGTGAATTGAATGCTCGGATGTTGCTGGTTGAGGTGTTATAGTGTTGGTAACGTTTTTGAAAATGTTGCTGATTACGTTGTGTCATATGGAGACAATAGCGAAAATACAGACACACTTTTCAACTGGTAAACATGAACTACAAACTAGTTTTGAATTTGTTTCACTATCCACCGTAAATTCAGTAAAGAAGATTTGGTGGCTTCATGCTGTGTGAGTACATATCATGGCATGAAAACTAACAAGTAAGTGAGCTTTTGTAGAGCACTAAATGTTCCTGGTGCAATGAACTAATATTTTTACAGGTGCAATTTAACTGATTTTGTTGTTGGAAAGCAAGCTTCAATTTGAAAACAAAGTAGCGTTAAAACAAAATCATTAAAGTCTATTAATTTTGTTATTTTCACCAATGTTCTTAGGTTTTCCTCAACTTTACTCTTTGAAACATTGTAACGGTATCAGACAATCTTAACATGTATCGTGCCCAAGGTTCACTTATTTTGGAAAAATAAAATTACAATAAACATCAATAGACAACAGTTGAGTGCATCGGAATTTCAAAAAAGTTTGTTGGCCTACAGGCCTCCCATTGACAAGTGTTTTTCGATCGGAACACATGAACTTTGCACTCCATCAAATTTGCTGCCGGGAGATGTAACTTCAGTCAAGAGAAATCGGTTGCTCGATGCTGTATAATTGAAATTTATGACATGAATACTTACAAGTATTGAAGATTTTGTAGACCATCAAATGTTACATTTGAAATTTTACTGATTTTGTTGTTTTGCAGCCATCTGAGATGGGAAAACAAAGTAGCGTTAAAACAAAATCATCAAAGCCCGTTAATTTGGTCATTTTCAACAATGTTCTGATTTTCCTGAAACCGTAGTTTGTGAAACGTTTTCATGCATGTTATCAAACAAGATGAAAATGTTCCTGCCTAATGTTCAATAATTTTATAAAATTAACTTTACAAATGAATCTCAACAGACAGCAGTTAATTGCATCGAGAAATAAAAAAGGGAAAACATAAAAAGGTAGGTGGATTTCTTTTTAGAAATTTAAAATTAACAAAATCTAACAGAACAGTGTTCAGATTGTGACCAGTCGAAGGATTATTGAAATGCATAAACATTGTGATCATTGATGACTTCATCAGTCAACAGAAATCAGTTGCTCAATGTTGTGTGATTGAAATTTAAGACATGAATACTTACAAGGTTTGAAGACTTTGTAGACCATCAAATGTTCCTGGTGTAATTTCACTGATTGTGTTGTTTTGCAGCACTCTTAGATGGGAAAACAGTAGCATTAAAACTAAATTTTCAACAATGTTCTTAGATTTTCCTGAAAACACAGTTTGTGAAATGTTTTCATGATATCAAACAAGTTGAACATGTTCCTGCCTAATGTTCAATCATTTTATAAAATTAACTTTACAAATAAATCTCAACAGACAACAGTTAAATGCATCGAGAAATAAAAGAGGGAAAAGTAAAAAGTTGGCTGTATACTTTTAGAAATTTAAAATTACAAGTGAATCACGATGACAACACTTAGGTATATAGTAGCAAGATATAGTTGCATTTGTTTTCCGTTCTTCAAGTAAAATAGCAATGTTCTTATGAAAAAACTAATTTCCTGAAATTTCCATTAAAATAATGGAAACAAAACACAGACTATAATATTTTTAACGACAAAATAATGAAATATATTTTGATTGCAATGAAGAACTTGTAATGATTTGGAAATATATTTTATTAAATGATTGTTTTAAACCATCATCAAATTACATAGAGTAAATATTTTGGAAAACTGAAAACTTTAAAATATAAGTTTTGTTTTAGGTTACCAATGCTACAATGTATACCCTATCTTTAAGGCCCGCATTTATGTCGAACATTATGTTTCGACATAATTTGATCTTAGGCCAAAAAAGAGTTTAGTTTTTGGTCTCTGCGCACGTCGGCATTTCTTTTTTTTGCTATGAAATGATGTCCAATTGCAACCAAAATCCCTGGATCGCTGGAATTCTGCCGCTGTGTTTTAAATAGCTTATTCACATAGGGGTATGAACGTTTGTCTGATTTGTGCAGCCTCTAATAGCCACCATAATTTGTGTATGGAAATTTGGTCTGCATGGTTTCATTAACCGCGTAGACATGTATCACGTATTTCACTGGTTGGCAAAAAAAACACTTTACTAAAAAGAATAAATAAATAAATAAAAGCGTGTCACCACTAAGCTTGGGCGATATCAGGTTTTTTTTTCATCCACGATATATCGGCAAACATATATCGCAATTTTCGATTATATCGCAATTATTTTTTTTCATTCATGCATGATTACTTTAGAGCTGATAACCAGGTATGTACCCCTCTACAAGCATCAAAATAAATCGCAAATTCGTTTGCAGAGCGAGTATGTACTTCTGAAGTAGTTCGCTTTTGTTCCTCACTTCCAAAAGCTGAAAAGACTGTCATAATTTTGTTTCCATGAAATTTCTGACTTGACTCACCATGGCGCTTTTTTTATGGCGATATATTTTTTAATCGCGATTTGCCGATATCTCAATAACTTAAGAAGGTTCTCGATATCGTAATCGCACAAGCTTAGTCACCACACAGATTTTGAAGCCAACATATGACCAGAAATTCTTTTGGACTTTATATAACAAACCATTTGCAGTTATTCTCACTAGACAAACGAACATTGTTAATTAAAGTGGCAGATTTGGGGGCAATGCATGTACATGTATGCCGAGTGCCGCGTATCCGGATACCCGGATACCCGGCGCAGCCTTACGCGCCTGGTTAACTTACAGCTATGCATACACATAGTTAGGATGTAACGGCAGTTTGCACAACAGTAAAGAGTTGCAATTGTGTTTCACTGTTGATTAGATTGAGCAATTCCAATTTGGTTGAATATAACTAAAATGATAATACGTCCCCGTAGATCTTAAATTTAAAGAAGAACAAAAATAACACTTACAATCCTAAGTAAGACTAATTGCGGTGACACCATGTGAAATTCTCAATTGAGTTGTAATTAGTTCTGAAAAGAACTGGAGGTACAACTCGACGTTTCGATCAGTGTGCTCTGATCGTCCTCAGGAGACGAGAATTGATAATTTCACATGGTGTCACCGCAATTAGTCTTACTTATCCTCCTCACCATGTAAAGCTACAAGTTTTACTTACAATCCTCTTAGGAACGAAAAGTCTTTAAAAAGACCACTTGGCAGAACGTTGATATTTCCACCTGATAACTCACTGCAGATAAAAATTGTCACAAAAGGGAAAAAATGTTCTTTGTTATACATTTTGTCAAATTATGACATTAATATTATTACTATATTTTGTTGTTGTATATTTTAGATTATAACACCTCATACATAGATTCTGTCTTGTGTTTTTTTGAGAGCGTGTCACATGATGTTTGCTATTTTTACTGTAATGACAAGCAAACAAAGAAAGACTAGCCCGTGGTAACCAATGAACTAGCCCATGGCAACCAATGAACTAGCCCATGAAATTGGTCTAAACGCGTCAATGCTGTTGTATAAATACGTGTTACAGAAGTTCAATTAATTTCGGAGTGCTGTCAAGTTAATGAAAGTCATGTATTGGTTTGATTTATTGTAGCAGGTCTCTTAATAAATTATACAGAATATATGTATGAGGTGTTATAAAATAAATATTGACTGTTTTCAGTCGTGGTACAGTAAAACTAGTCTCCCTCGGTGAGCCCTGGAGCGTTCTATTTTCCCTCGGCTTCGCCTCCGGAAAATATAAGGCTAGTTTTACTGTACCACTCGTAGCACTAGCAGTCAATTGTGTATATTAATTAAAGTGCAATTTCTATTCCTGCTCAGTCAGACCCCTTGCCCTGTACTTACAGTACAATTGTTCTGTTCATGATGCCAGCGATAGTGGACTGGTTCCAACCATTCATGCAATCGACACGGTAATAACGATCCTGCCAAATCCTACAATTGCAGACATCAGGACACTGCTGATCTGCGTATCAATCATGGATCGACAAGAATAATATTAAGAAGAAAGAACCTCGTAAAAATAACAACATTTGTGAGATGTAACATTTTAGAAAAAAGGTAAATATATATAAATAAGTTTAAATTCAGGAAAGAGTACTCTTTCCTAAATTGAAGTGAAATTCATATTTATTTTGTAACCCTCCATAGTAATTTCTACCGAGTCCTCGTGATTTTTATCATAAAAGCTGGGCAAAAATAGCAGGTTGGGCGTACTATAAACATTATTTTCCTTCCACGAAATAAAAAAAAAAGGTACAAACATGTACACGCTCTGAGCGATTTAGCGTAGTTTACTCATAACTTACCTGATTGTGCCACAGTGACGACACTGAATCCCTGTGTCATAAGAGCTACAACAATGATACCCAGGTACCCCATGGTTTCTCGTTCCACCTTTCCCGTTGATGTCAAAATTTTTAAGAGATGAACTTATATCTGAAATGTATACATATTAAAACTGAAATGATGTTGTAAGTTCTCTTTTGAGTTTAACGAGTAAGAAAAAACACCAAACACCGGTGATAAAACGTCATTATGATAGCATTTGGATAAAACTTACATTTTGGTGAATTATTGTAATAGTCATAGATGTCTGATGTGCAATCAGGGGCGTAGCGAAGGCATTTTCTTTGGGGTGGAAGCCAATTTGCTGACTGACATCATTGCCGCAGCCAGGATTTTCAGAGTGGGGGGAGGGCAAACATTTTTCGGGGCACATTTACCGACACAAAACTAATATGAAAAAATAATGTTTACTTTATTTTCCCCCAAATGGACAACCTCTAAAAAAGGGGGGACTTCCACCCGAAACCGCAGCTCTTTCTGTGAGTAAAAATACAATGTAGGCCTCTTACAAAGAAAAAATAACTGATAACAAACAACTCGGCAAATCTTCAGTGCTTAGAAACACGATACGTTTGCAGTCGGCAAACCCATAGCTCTAGGTTTGTCGACTGAAAATATATTCTGGACCAACTCTTGTTCTCGTACATTTGATGCTTCATTTGCCGACTGAGGCTCTAAAAGCCGCTATACGGCCCTGTGTGCAATCAATTACACTGGTCAACTATTTTTGTTAAAGTTGTCTGCTTCGGAGATAAAATGTGCTATTTATTATAGATTTTGATGTGCTGAATTCAAATATGACAATTAAAATTGCTGATTGGCTACTGTTTCCAAGATATTTAAGTTTACATTTTATGTACTATGTATATGGTGTACATAGCAAATTTGTAATCATGAATTGTAAACATAGGTCTTTTCATGTGTTTATGGTTGTTTCACTTGATATTTTATGTCACCTGCCCTGTTTATGTAACACTTACTATGTATCAGTTCATAGTTCAGTCCTTATTCAGTGTCTACTCTGCGCTTCTTGGCTTGTCTCTTGTAGTCATTAAACGGTACCATAATCATCTTGAAAACTAGAGCCAATCAACAATTTTAAGCATCATTTCCATTCTCAGTGACCCATAATTAGTAAAGTTTGACTTCATTTGTTTCGGAAGCATTTTGGCTGTAGACCAGTGATTAGTGGATATTACATTTTGACAAAATGCCTGGATCAATTTAGCCAATCATGGTTGTGGTATGATGGATTATGCAGACATGAGTATAATGTGCGACTCCGGAACTCTCGAATTGTATTTTGTGACAACGAACCACATCATGATAAATCAAAAGTAACATTTTCCATATGAAACAAACTACAATCCTTAATAACTGGCTTGTTTAAAGCTTTGCTGAATTTTAAACTCCAAACATACGTGTTTCTCTTTTTTTTAAATACGGGTATGTGTTCTTTCACTATTAGAAATCTGAACAAATTACATCTTTAATATAATTATATGAGAGATGTGTACCACAGCGATGCTATTGAAATGTCATCATCATTAGAATGATCAGTGACACTGAATTGTGTGCTGCCTATGACGCGTACACAATTCAAATTGACTTTTTTTAAGGGTAGTATAAAAAACGGCGACAAAAATCAAATTTCTCCAATTGACGCGAAATACAAAGAAATGTGCACTTAATAATATATCAATCTACCATCACACGACGAGTTCGTATTGTGCCAAACCTTTTAAACAGATAAGATAGATTTACTCAACACAACAAACTAAGTATGTTACAATAAGCGAAATATTGTGCAATAAGGCATCACAATTGATTTAATTTTGCCCTACACCGACGTGTGTATAGCACTGTATGCTCAGTGCTTTCCGAGTGTCTGTGAAAAAACTACACAGGCGACTCGGGCAGGATTCGAACCCACGACCTCCTGCACCACATTTATTGAAACAAATATTTTTTTCCTAAACCATGGAAGAGGGAGTTTGCCATAATTCTAATATACAGTGGTGTTGTCAGTTGAAGGGTGATGTGAAGGGTAAAGATGTCTTCACTTAAAAAGACAATCCACGGCAAGGGGGGGGAGCTCCAAGGGGAATATGCCTCCCCCTGTTATCATAAAAAAATAACTAGAAATCAGTCAACCTGGTGTATATGCACCTACTGTGTCAGTATTAAGAATAAACATGCATATATCCCTCATCCCGTTTGTATAGTTCACCCTGATGGTATCAGCCTCTGTTATTCCAACTCCCCTACAACCTGCATCCCAAATATAAAATAATGTACTACAAATGGTGAAAACAAGACACATTTCAGGCCACTGTGACTACAAAGAATAACCATGACTTGATTTATCTACCTGTGACCTTTGGCTCGGATGCCAATAACTAATTCTGATTAGATCAGGTGTTTACATCTGGGTGGGGTGAGTGGTACTGGGGATTTGGAGAATTCAAAGTTGATCTTTGAAACGAGTAAAGACGATTGAAACCATCTTAGACCGAATGATAGGCTAGAATCGTTGGTTTTAAACAAAAATACTCCCTCCAAAAACAAGAAAAATAAAACAAATTATAGCAAAATAAACCAAAAATGTGACATTTTAGCTATGTTGAAAAGATCATAGATCATCGGCTGAGAGTAGAAAGGACTTAAACGCAGAGTTTGTCATTTTGAGTTATAGTTAATAGTTATTTTTGTTTAATTATTTTTTACCGTTTTTTCCAAAGGGTCAATATAGGTATTAAAATATCTTACATATCACTTTATGTGGAAAATTGTTTCTAAAATTGTTATGGTTAATTTTGTGGTTTTTATCATTTTGCCCGCCGGATAAATCCGTTAGAAGTTTAAACAAACACAGTTTTAGCTATAAGCAGAAAGGACTTATAAGCTTACGGTATATATCCTTTTTACTTTGATTTCTTTTCAAAGTAGGCCTATGACGTAAATTGATTAGTTAATTAGCTATATTTTTAAAAGTTCAATAACATACTGAGCTTGTACCATTCATGACATTTATATACATTTTTAAGTCCTTTCTGCTCTGAGACGACGAGATCAATATATCAGTTTTTATCCGATTCCACTCAGGTCCAGAACGAGTCTCTTCCCCCACGATCGCCCACAGATCCTCGTCCGTGTCTGACGGGGATGCCAGCTATATCGACCGACGCACTGACACCACCGCACTCCGACACCCGAGTACCCACCCATGTATATACATGTATAACCATAGAGAAATATAACTATGAAAAGTACCTCTCATTGGCGGATCCAGGGGGGCTAAGGGGGCTGTAGCCCCCCCCCCCCCCAAAAAAAATCGTTAAAAAAAAATTTAAAAAGAGAAAAAGAGAGAGAGGAGGGGGAGGGCAGGGGAGAACGCACTCCCATTCCCACAGTGTGCGGGATAAATATAAGGAGGTGAACTACTTAGTACTGTACTGAAAAATAATTGTTTTTGTTTCTCAGCCCCCCTAAAAAAATGTTCTGGATCCGCCCATGCCTCTGTACTTCAATGCAAAACCAATTCGTGTCATAATTTCATAAATAATACTTTAAAGATGAAGGGAATGCGCATACTTATTTATTATCATTCAAATTTAATGCACATGTACATGTAAATACATGTAAATGTTTGCACCGTGAACATTAAGACAATGGAACAGCTGGAGTTAAAGATTACACACAATGCTTTTTGTCTTCCTTCTCAATATATTGTGAGAGAAATAAGTGTGTTCCAACGGTCATGGATAAGACTACCGAGTATGAGCAAAAGGTGGAACCTGTGGATTGTTCACAAGGGTCACGTGTTATGTGTATAGTTTACAGATGAAAATAGTTTTTGTAGCATTGTGGTATTTCAGTTAATCTTATAAAATAATTTAATGAAACAAACATTGTTGCATGCTCTTCGCAAACCCTGAAGGTAGGTAGACAAATCCTTACAAGTATCTCTAGGCTTAAATAAATGTTTATACTGTATACGAATTTTCGCTGTATACATTTCAGGAAACTTATATACAGAGCCTCCCCAAAACATTCCCCATTTATTGATGTTATCAAATATCAATATTTTATTCATAAGAACTTTGCCTTATACAATTTTGCCCAATTATTATTTTGGGGAGTACGTCTCATTTTAGTCTCAACTTCAGATGCAAAAATAAACTTTAATGATGTTATGTCTATGGGTATTGTTTTTATACTAAATGTAGCCTTTAGTCAAGGCCCACGACGCACGAAAAAAGACCACGCACGCGAGTGGCACCACCGCTGGGGCTGTTCTGTTTTTTCTTTACCGATTTGGTAGAGAAATGTTAATACATGCATTAGGTAACTAATTTGTTATGGTACCGGTATCACTTATTTAAACATAGACAAGCCCAACATTTTGCTTACGATGATTGGTTTAAATAAATGTGCGTACATAAATTATTCATTTTGCTGGAGGTTTATGAATAATTCAGTAGTTGCGTCATTGGCACGCCGGTAATGACTCAGGCGTTGTGTTCCTGTTAGCCGAAATTATTTATTTGTAGACAGTTTTGGACGGTCTTTTAGAATATCAATATATACATTTTTTGCATCTAACTGTCGTATCATTTTTCGAAATAAAACAAAAATTAAGACAAGAAATATAATTGTAAAATCTCCAAATGAATCAATATAAAAATGTAAACAAAATCAAACCAAATCAAGAGACACCTGTTTGTGAAAGTTTCAGGTTATTTCGTTGTGTCTTTCACGAGAAAATAGTGAAAATGCATTCAGATTGTTGTATTTTTACTCACGTGGAAATTCATCGTCAGCTGATGATTCATTTGAAATTTGTGTACATACATTTTAGTAGTTTTACATTTGTATTAATTTGTTATGTTATTGATTGAAGATGGAAGATATATTTCTGCCATTTCCATCTTAAAACCAAGTTTTTAAACAAACTCGCTCAATTACTTTTTGTGTAATTGCTTAATGGCGTAAGCCCCTTACAAGAAAACAAAAGTAATGATCTAAAAATTATGTCCACAATTTTATGAGAAATATCCGAATTTATTGCCTTGTAAATAGTAATAATTCCCCACTTACCTCCGAGGGCTTAAAACCAGGCATTTTATGGGGGGGAAATGAATTTAAAAGTTTGAATCTTTCTGAAAAATCAGAAACTCCCAAACAAACAGTCATCTTCAAAATGTCTCTAACCCAATATTTTGTAAAAGTTTATCGTTGGGGCTTCATACTCCTTTCCGCCCTGGGTGGGTCAAAAATACCAAAAAAGGACATACCCAGTTTGAAGTCCTCGCCGTGATACTGTTGATATTCTGCTTCAAAAATCACCCAGATGTAAGATGTAAGATGTTTAATCTGTGTCCGCCTGTCCAGTTTAGTTGATGGTGTCCCACATACAAATCACGTCTAGTTCGTTGTCCGTGTGAACTTCCGCTGATATGATGATGGTTCTGATGGAATTAACAATCGACGTTGATATATATAGAGTACTGTAACCAATCAAATCATTGCTGTAATAGGCTGACGTCCCAAGTCATTTGTAATTGGTGGAACTGTAACGCGTGTATTATATTGTTTCCCATTTCACCCACATCCGGAGTTCGTGCCGATGAATGCACCAATGCGTATCCCCGTAGACAGAGTCTTGAGGGAGGGGTCCATCCTGATACTTTTACAGGTTGGTTGTTCTAACATCGTCCTATCTCTTGATACTGATAAAGTATGTATGCAGTTACAGACTATTAAGAATTTATATTTTCTTGAACAAACTGCCATTTGTGCCCACTTTCATAGCTTCAGTCACTGGATTGAGAAGGCACAGCCGGCTCAGTCTTCGTCTCGTGGTGTCATCCATGAGTTTCGAATGGAGTAACTACATTTCCTTTATGAGCAACGCAACAAATCCTTAAGATTGAAACATTCTTGATGACAATGTAGGAGATGACAATGCAGCAATTTATAATTAAGGAAACTTTGCAGACAGTGACTTTGTATTAGGTCTCTATGGCATTCTATGCGTGGCTGGAATAACTTGTAACTTGCTAAAATAGAAAATCTCCAAACATTCCCTATTTGTTGTTGTTATGAAGTTATGAACTATAAATTTATCCATACTTATGTTGCCTTATATATCGTCCGGGTTTTGCCATAGTGACCAATCCCGAATTAAGTTGACATAGTGACCAATGCGGTATTGGTCACTTTGCCAAATTACAAAAATAGCCAGTTAGAGCATTCGTCATTTGAATGCATGCTCTATCTCCAAAACTATAAGGAATACATGCATGTGGATTAGATACAATGGTAGGTCTCTTCCTGAATGTACTGATGGGCGGGAAAACTTAAAATATAAAAAAGTCGGATTGGTAACTATGGCAAATTAGGGACGATATATTTCCCAGTTACTTTCGATGCAAACATAGTCTTAAATGGTTTTAATACTAAACGTAGCCTTTAGTCAAGGTCCACGACGCACGAAGAAAGACCACGCATGCGAGTGGAGGAGCGGACTCCCTGATGGCCTTTATCAGTCTGTTCTGTGGTCTTATGTTTTTCTTTATATTTCTCGACTGATTGGAAAAGAACTATGCATTTGGTTAAAGCCTATTCGAATCTTGATTAGCAGTCAGACGCATTCACCACTCTGGACCACTGAGGTTCTTTACGTGGGCTAGTAAATCCGATCACTTATTGTGCCAAATTACAAATATGTATTATTCCATTTGGGAGTTATAGTGCTTTTAAATTTCCACTGTCTTAGAGGAACTGATTAAGTTTGTATGGATGTTATGATTTTTAGATATATCTTCATATCGGGACTATGTTGTGCAAAATTACAAGTCTCTACGCCATTCCATTTGGATGTTATTGTGATTTTTACATTTCCATTGTTTTAGCCCATTAAACCGGAACAGATGGATTTTTAAAAATGAATTTCAGGTACATCTACCTATCATAATAAATTTTTGTACCAAGTTACAAGTCTGCACATCATTTCGTTAGGGAATTATAGGTCTTTTTTTCATTTTCATTGTTTTAGCCCATAATAACGGAACCGATGAAGTTTGTATGGATTTGATGATTTTTAGATATATCTACATAGATCCAATCGATTATTGTGCCATGTTACAAGTGTTTACTTCATAGCATTTAGTGAGTTACAGAATCCAACTGAGAGTTTAAGCTTACTACGTTTTGTCGTCTATGAGAAAATAGTGACAAGGCACAGAATACAAGTTGTTTTGTTCTCATTCTAACGTGGATTGTCGTCTCCTCAAGTAGAACTTTATATTGGGAAATTTACTATAGTTTCTGTTTTTGCCGAATGTGCAAATCTGTTAGTTTTTCTATTAAATTATCTATTATCTATAGGCAAATCATTTTTGGGGCTAGAAAAACATTAAGGAGATGGGGCTGTAGAACCCACCCTCTCCCCCGTAGAACATCATCTTTTTTTCTAATGCTTAACGGATCAGCAGCGCCATGACATGAATACGGCACGCAAGCCAAACATCCGATGCAGCTTCGTGGATCTATGACAAGAGTCATTCAGTACATCCTTTGAAAGTCTATATTGCCATCAGCGAGTAATATGGCAATTTATATAATTAATTTCAGATTTATAAGGCGTTAAGTGGAAATTAGCTGTCAATGCGTGGATCAGTAATAAGCATGACGGCAAACACTTTGTATACGCTAAACTGATTCTCAACAAGAAAGATGTATCTTTCTCTATATAAACACATAATAATATACAACGTTTGAATAAGTTTTTTATATATATATAAATCTGTCATTTATGCTCTGATTCAAATTGTATAGACCATGTGATTTGTTGACACTTTGTGTGACCTTTAGGTAGGCATGTCACAGGAACGAAGAACAAAGAACCGCCTTCCGAGGATCTATTATTCCCTGTCCTCGGATGGTTTACAGTGCAACCCCCCCCCCCCCCACACACACACACACACACACACATTGATTTGTGGGGTATTCCTTTGTTCGTTCTATTATCCCTTTTCCTTAGAATTCTCCTGTGGGGTACAAGATTTTCTATAGTTACCTTGTGGGGTCCAATTGTTCCATTGTGTTTTGGACCCCACAAGGAACCATGTACACGTTCACAGAAACTAGTACGAGTGCACAAACATGCCCTTTTCAAAATCGTTTTATAAAAACAAAAACACATTTGTTTTCAATTATGATTCTAGATGTGAAGAGAGGAAGACTTCTTCTCAATAAAAACCAAGTTTCCTTACGGAAAAACAGGGAAAGTGCTACTAGTACTGCTTGAGAATAGTTCAATTTGTAACATTTGTCGCGCAGCTCATGGCACCAAACCGAATCGGCTGTTTTGCAAGCTCGAGCGATGACGGATGAATCAAAAGGTCATCCTGGACTCCTACATTGCCCATAAGTCCTATTCATACCAAATACATCCGAACACAGTTCCGGCGATTACCGAAACAAACCACGTTTTCGGGTGTACGGATCGGTTGAAATTATGCTCTCAATCCAGTCCTAATATTTCAAGTTTTCTCGTGATAAACGAATACTTATCTTTTGTAAATTTTCACCAAGTTTAAGATCCATAATTAATCGGGATCACCTTTTGATTGACGCATTTTTGTGGGGCCCCGTTTTGATTTTGCCGGTGTGTGGCCGATATTAAGCCGGGGATTTGACATCAGATATGTGGTCTCCCGAAGAAATTTCGAAGCTTGTGACAATGCACCGATGCGTATCCCTGTAGGAAGAGTCTTGAGGGAGGGGTTGGGGCTTTTGGGGCTTCAGTGGGAAGGTCCATCCTGAAACTTTTACAGGTTGGTTGTTCTAACATCGTCCTGTCTCTTGATACTGATAAAGTAGGCTATGTATGCAGTTACAGACTAATAAGAATTGATATTTTCTTGAGCAAACTGCCATTTGTGCCCACTTTCATAGCTTTAATTCAGTCACTGGATTGAGAAGGCACAGCCGGCTCAGTCTTCGTCTCGTGGTGTCATCCATGAGTTTCGAATGGAGTAACTACATTTCCTTTATGAGCAACGCAACAAATCCTTAAGATTGAAACATTCTTGATGACAATGTAGGAGATGACAATGCAGCAATTTATAATTAAGGAAACTTTGCAGACAGTGACTTTGTATTAGGTCTCTATGGCATTCTATGCGTGGCTGGAATAACTTGTAACTTGCTAAAATAGAAAATCCCCAAACATTCCCTATTTGTTGTTGTTATGAAGTTATGAAGTATAAATTTATCCATACTTATGTTGCCTTATATATCGTCCGGGTTTTGCCATAGTGACCAATCCCGAATTAAGTTGGCAAAGTGACCAATGCGTTATTGGCCACTTTAGCAAATTACAAAAATAGCCAGTTAGAGCACTCGTCATTTGAATGCATGCTCTATCTCCAAAGCTATAAGGAATGCATGCATGTGGATACAATGGTAGGTCTCTTCCTGAATTACTTATGGACGAGAAAACTTAAAATTGAAAAAAGTCGGATTGGTCACTACGGCAAATTAGGGACAATATATTTCCCAGTTACTTTAGATGCAAACATAGTCTTTAATGGTTTCATGTCTATAAAGGCCTGGGTATAGTTTTAATACTAAACGTAGCCTTTAGTCAAGGCCCACGACGCACGAAGAAAGACCACGCATGCGAGTGTCGTAGCAGACTCCCAGATGGTCTTTATCATTCCGTTCTGTGGTCTTATGTTTTTCTTTATATTTCTCTACTGATTGGTAAAGAATTACACACGGTGTATCAAAAAAAGTATACGGTCAGAAAAAGGTCTCAAAAATGAAAATTGTATTATATTCAGAAAATCTCTCAATACACATTGGTTTGAGATGGTCTCTTGCTTTTATTAGCATCATGATTATCGTCAGCATTTCACGCCAGAGTGAACACGGGCTACTTTCGGTAACCACCTTAAAATTGGCTTGCGCACAAAATTGCTAAGTTCAAAACTGGATCAGAGGCCATGAGAGGCAAGTGTGTCATGTTCTTTGTTAATTATCAATTCTTTGGAGAATTTTCTTCACCCTTAGTCCTCCACGTGACCGCCATTTCGTTCCAAACAGATTCGTGCCCTCCTCAGCATGTCGGCAACGGCAAGCCTAGTCACTGCTCTCTCTTGCCTGAGAACATTGATCTCGGCTGTTATCCGTCTCTCAAGGTCATCCAGGTCCGCTGGTGGAGTAACATAATTGGACTTCAGATGTCCCCACAGGAAAAAGTCCAATGGCGTTAAGTCTGGTGATCTCGGCGGCCATTCCACGGGCCGGTTCAATGCAATCACATGGTTTCCAAAAAGTTCTGTCAGGCGCTCTGTAACAGTTCTCCTCCTATGTGGTGGGGCTGAAACTGTCCATTTCTGTGGCGACGATAACGGGCCATTCGATTGATGTTTAAGAAAATTCCCCAAATAATTGATAATTAACAAAGAACATGCCACACTTGCCTCTCATGGCCTCTGATCCAGCTTTGAACTTAGCAATTTTGTGCGCAAGCTAATTTTAAGGTGGTTAACGAAAGTAGCCCGTGTTCACTCTGGCGTGAAATGCTGACGATAATCATGATGCTAATAAAAGCAGGAGACCATCTTCAACCAATGTGTATAGAGAGATTTTCTGAATATAATACAATTTTCATTTTTGAGACCTTTTTTCTGACTGTATACTTTTTTTTGATACACCCTGTATTAATAAATAATGCATTAGGTAAATGCCTCTTCGTCTCTAAATGAATCAATATAAACAAGAAGAACGTTTGTTGAGTTACAAACGTAAGTGTTTATGTTTGGTTTTGGTAAAAAGTTGCAAAGTAAAACATTTTAAAAGCGTTTATGTAGAAATTTAAGGATTTTTTTGGAACTGATTACTTGTCCATAAACGGATAAAGAAGAAAATAAAGAAGAGCAATAAAATTTGTGGGGTCATGTTCACGACGAATCTTGATTAGCAGTCAGACGCATTCACCACTCTGGACCACTGAGCTTCTTTACGTGGGCTAGTAAATCCAATCACTTATTGTGCCAAATTACAAGTATGTATTATTCCATTTGGGAGTTATAGTGCTTGTAAATTTCCACTGTCTTAGTGGAACTGATTAAGTTTGTATGGATTTTATTGCTTTTTAGATATATCTACATATCGGGACTATGTTGTGCAAATTTACAAGTCTCTACGCCATTCCATTTGGATGTTATTGTGGTTTTTACAATTCCATTGTTTTAGCCCATTAAACCGGAACGGATGGATTTTTTAAAATGAATTTCAGGTACATCTACCTATCATAATACATTTTTGTACCAAGTTACAAGTCTGCACATCATTTCGTTAGGGAATTATAGGTCTTTTTTTTAATTTTCATGAAGTTTGTATGGATTTGATGATTTTTAGATATATCTACATAGATCCAGTCAATTATTGTGCCATGTTACAAGTGTGTACTTCATAGCATTTAGTGAGTTACAGAATCCAACTGAGAGTTTAAGCTTACTATGTTGTGTCGTCTATGAGAAAATAGTGACAAGGTACAGAATACAAGTTGTTTTGTTCTCATTCTAACGTGGATTGTCGTCTCCTCAAGTACAACTTTATATTGGGAAATTTGCTATAGTTTCTGTTTTTGCCGAATGTGCAAATCTGTTAGTTTTTCGATTAAATTATCTATTATCTACTCTGTAAAAACGTTGGGTAACGTGGCGTTGGGTAGGGTTATTTCTCCCAGAATTGGTCAGTATTTACCACAACTGTTCACATATTTTGGCCAAAAATTATCAAACAGTGGGCAATGGTAAACCAACTGTGTTACTTGTTGATATGTTGACCAGTGTTGGGCAACATACAACCGTGTTTGCCCAATATTTCTTACAGTGATATTAAAAGGCAAATCATTTTTGGGGCTAGAAAAACATTATGGAGATGGGGCTGTAGAACCCACCCCCTCCCCGTAGAACATCACCTGATTCACACAGTTTACTATTGCAAGAAAAAACGGCTGGTGGGCGTGCTTTTTTCCTTATGCTTAACGGATCAGCAGCGCCATGACATGAATACGGCACGCAAGCCAAACATCCGATGCAGCTTGGTACATCTATGACAAGAGTCATTCAGTACATCCTTTGAAAGTCTATATTGCCATCAGCGAGTAATATGGCAATTTATATAATTAATTTCAGATTTATAAGGCGTTAAGTGGAAATTAGCTGTCAATGCGTGGATCAGTAATAAGCATGACGGCAAACACTTTGTATACGCTAAACTGATTCTCAACAAGAAAGATGCATCTTTCTCTATTATAATCACATTATAATAATATACGTTTGAATAAGTTTTTTACATACATATATATATATATATATATATATATATATATATATATATATATATATATATATATATATATATATATATATATATATATATATATATATATATATCTGTCATTTATGTTCTAATTCGAATTGTATAGGCCTAGACCATGTGACTTGTTTGTACTTCTCCACACATAACATCCAGAATTATTTAAATTTTCAGATGAATAAGATTAGAGATGTATAAGTTTTGAGATTGAAAAAAAAATCATATTAAGAATTTTTCTGCTGACTTCTCAAAATATCAGTTATAGTTTTGTGCCCAGCACAGTTTGACCTCAGTGGCTCTTTTGTAAACATGTGTTGTCATTGGTCACATCGTCTATACTACGGAAACAAAACCTACAATACAGATCTATCTGTATCTGTATACCAAGACATATGGAAATAATGAATTTCAGTTTACCATGCCGAGCTGGAATATAACCTTGTAATGCTAGTAGCGGAATAATGCAATACAGAATAACAACTGAATCTAATTGATTGAATAATGGAATTATATGAACTACAGGATACCATAAACAATGTCCCTATTGTTTTGTTACTTACACTTAATATAATCTTTTATAATATAAAATGTTCTACAATTATTTAATCAACATAAATGTTTAATGCTTGTGCCATTAGCGCTGTTCCAAAAAATGACATTCAAATTAAAGATGTATCGCCCGTATGTTTTTTCAAATATTATACCGGTATTGTCCCTTTAAACCAAGCTTCTGACAATTCCATTTCCATTCGAAAAATAAATTCCCAATGATCCGTTAAAACAAAAATTGCCGGTAAATTAACTGGCAATACATCAACATCACACCAAATAAATGTTTATGTAAATCTCTTTAATACTTTTTTTAATGTATTTATTTATTTATAAATATAGACTTAAACTGTAGATAACAATAATTCAGTTCATTAGCATATAGCTCAAAAACAGGCTCTGAGATTTGACAACATTGTCTTCTTAGCAGTTTTGTAATGTATATATCTGATACGACAGTTCAATCATGATAATTAATCTACAGCCATTATGACTATAGCACTTGATATAAACAATACAGTGAATATTATAATTCGAACTAAATACGGTATCGAGCCAAAAGGTTTGCTGAAACAGAAACTCCCGACATAATTAATTGATTTAACCTTGCCCCACACCGACGTGTGTATAGCACTGTATGCTCAGTGCTTTCCGAGTGTCTGTGAAAAAACTACACAGGCGACTCGGGCGGGATTCAAACCCACGACCTTCTGCTTACTAGTGCAGACGTCTTAACCTCTCGACCACCGAGCTTGCCCGATGACGATTGGCCGGCTAGAATCCTATATAGCAGCGGGTTCTGCGATATATATATAGATTGGTGAAATTCTTGCGTCGGGAGATAAACAATTGATTTAACCTTGCCCCACACCGACGTGTGTATAGCACTGTATGCTCAGTGCTTTCCGAGTGTCTGTGAAAAAACTACACAGGCGACTCGGGCGGGATTCGAACCCACGACCTCCTGCTTACTAGTGCAGACGTTGATCATTGGGTTACACTGTAAAAATTGTGTTTAGCATATAAACACAAGCAAAATAAACGCGTTTAGGAATGCGTTTAAATGCTAAACGGCCATCCTCTGTACATGTCACAAAGCTAAACGTGCTTAGCTTTTTGACACCTGTTCATATGGTTTTTAGCATTCAAACACACATCACAGAAAAGTACAACATTTGTGGAAAAAAGTGAGTACAAGCTAAGTGCTTAGAAATGTGTTTAATTTCTAAACACCGTTTTTACATTGTAAAAAAATGAATACTTATGATTTATCTCCTGAAACATCTCCCACGTCACCTCGTGAATAGCATTTCACACGTCCCTCGATCACTCCTTTATTTTGTGCCGTATCAGTTTGTCAATAGCAGATCCACTGCACGGCCAGCCGCGGCCGTTATGTTAAATTGTTGCATTCTCACTATTGTGGGTCAACAAAATAATAATGGCGGACACAAACTTTGTTGTGACAATATCAAATGGGGTTGGTTTATTATCTTCTCTGCATTCAACAACAATAAAAGGCACTAATGACATTATAAAAAGTGTTAAATGATTAGAGTTAATACTTGTCTTGTACTTTACATATTCGAGTTCCGAATGGTGTGTACGAGTAATATCAACTACAAAGGGATCGGATACAGCCAGGACCATCATTCGTTCATGCGGCTTGTCACTCGGTATACGGTCTCGACGACGGAGACCACCAGGGCTCGACTACACGGGTGTCTGGACGGGGCCAGAGTGTGTATCAGACCACACTAGCTAGGCGAACCAATGGTCGATTGACGCACTGCACCATTGGTTCAACGAACGAGGTACTGCACTGGACCGTCATAGTTCGGTATATCGCACTGTCATGGATAGAATTGGATTGGATCGGATCGGATCGGATCGGATCGGATTGGATCGGATCGGATCGGATCGGATCGAGTGGCACAGAGATCAGGAAATCTCTGGGTTTATATAGAAATGTGGGGCCTAGGAATGAATAAAACATTAGCCTAGTTTAGCGTCTTAGCCAATGAGAAGCTTGCCTTCCGCATCTAATGGTAGAAACGTGTGCAAAATCAGGTTATACAACAGGTCCTTGTTCCATATAAGGAAAGGTATTTGACGAAAGTGAGTGACAAATCAGAAAGGAGGGAGTGTTCAAGGGGACGATTCTTACTGGGGTGCTTAGCTATTGCATGAGGGGAGCAGCGGTTGCGCATGGGAGCACGGCACACAGACCAAGGCCTATGACGGAGCGGGTCAGTCACGGTGACCGTTTGGCCGTGCTACACCCACGAACCATGTTCGGTGTGTAGGGTGGACTCCAAGGAAAGTATGCGAAAAATAGACTAAGTCCAAAGGACGGCTCCAAACCACGTGGCGGGATGGTGTGGCACGCACGCAAGGCTCTCGCTGGAGTTATGCATTGCGTTGGCGCTGAATATGCACGAGCAAAAGTTGGGACCTTATATGGATTTCATATTCATAGTGGACAATTGTGGGTCCGGGAAAACAAACCCTGGGACTTAGAGTGCTAGAAATTGCATCGTAAGCAAAATATTGGAAGTGGAAGAAGTGAAATAGAGGGTGCTAATAATTATTTACCAAATTAAAGGGTAAGATTCGTAACAATACGTAGGCCTACGTTGTACGGCTGTATGTTTGGTCAAACACCACAGGGCGATTTTGGATTTTGATTTTCAGAACTACTTAGGTATTATTTACTCAATTAAAGACAAGGATTCTATTAACAAGGGTTTCATTTCATTCTTGTAATGTTTTTGTTTACATTTGTGGGACGACTACTTATATATTTAATATTTTACTGAAAACAATTTTCCACTCAAAATATACTGATTGCGTGTATACGTGCTTTGTGTAGCCAACGACTCTCTTCTCAATGCCATGTTTTATGTGTTGTACGGCACAGTGTATTTCCATCAACACCACAGGGCGATTTTAGATCTTTACATCATACATACTTTGGTACAATTCACTCAAATGGAGACAAATAATTCTATTGATAACGGTTTCATTTAATTCTGCTGATTGTTCGAAAATTATTTTCCACTCAAAATTGTATTTTATAGTTTATTTCCTACACAGTATTCAAAGTGTGTACAGTTTGATTAATTCCAAAACAAAAATAAGTGTATGCATATAAAGTGACCGACGGACGTAATTTGTTAAGTAGCTATGATGAGTTTATTAGAAACATGCATAGTAAGATTTGATAGAGTTAATCAGGTTAATCAGTGATCGGCAACATATGCTTGAACATAATATTGTCATTAGGCTAAAAAAGTCTCCGGTTTCTGGTCATCGGTCGGCTTCAAAATCCGTGAAGGCGCGCTTTTTTTCTTTCTTTTTTTCCCCCAACAGGGAACCACGTGATACATGTATACGCAGGGAACAAATTTCCCAAATACAAAGTACGGTGGCTAAAAGAGGCCTCACAAATCAGGCAAACGTTCATACCCCTATGTGAAAAAGTCGCTTAAAGTACAGCACGTCATAATTCCAATCGATCCAGCAATTTTGGCTGCAATTGGACATCGTTTCATAGTAAATAAAAAGAAAATTAAAAATGCCGACGTGCAGTCTGAGGCGACGCGCGCGGAAACCAGAAACCAGACTTTTAATTAAATTTTATAGGACTTTGCATTGTTTATCACATGTAGTGTGAGCCTCATTGAACCCCATGGTATTATTATTTTCGTTTTGCTATTGCATGTTCCAATGTTATTTCCAATTGGCAATTGAATTGGAATTTCATAAAAATTAATTTATGTACACATAATAATAGAACGTAGAAAGCAGAAGCTTGTATGCCTTGCGGTATATATACGAACACAGATAAAGTTGAAGACTTTTTACAGATTTGACCATATTATATAAAACAAATTAACACGAGTTACAAGAAAACGTGAAACAAATAAAAGAAAAATAACAGGAAAACAGGAATAATGGAGACAGGAGAAATATAAGATGATGAATTTGGGAGACATAAGGCTGTGTTAAATACCCTTCCTGATCAATAGCTTTCCAAAGACGAGGACCGTGATAGTGTTGATAGATTAGGATGTGTGTGCAGAATGGACATATTATTACGTGATGGTGTATAACAGTGGACTCAATAACTCAGTGTGGAAAAGGAATTAATATTATGTTAGGCAGAAGATAGACCAATAGGTCTATTTGAACATGAAAGTGCCGCGCCATCCACCAAATTTGTCCGTTCGTAAGCAGCGGCGTAGCCAGAACTTTTTCAGTGGGGCATTGCTTTTCAGTGCGGGGCAAGGGTATGGTTTTTTCCTTTTTTTTTTCTTTTCTGTTTTTTGGGGCACTATGAGGATTTTTCGTGGGGGCACCTGCGGGGGGGGCACTGGAAATTTGTGGGGGTGGACACGTGCCCCCCAGGCCTCCCGTGGCTACGCCGCTGTTCGTAAGTGAAGGGGGGGGCAGTGTGCTAATGTTATTTTTGCACAAATTTTTTACCCCTCACATACACCGTTTAATAACAAATTAATATGTACCATACCCCACTGTTTAGCAGACAAGTCCAGAAATACCATTTCTATGAATTGTGGATTTGCCGTGGGGATGGGGGAGGGGTAGGTGTGCCAATTTTATTTTTGTACTTGTGTTTTGCATGCATACAAAGGTTTACGACAAGAAAGACTATTTTGCGAACAATTGGGGACGGCCGCCCCCTGCAGGCCCCACCCGGTACCTACCACCCTGTGGCCGTCACGCCACTTTTAACACATCATATAAACGTATATTGAAGGACTTCTTGGGTTTTCAATAAATTTGTTCAAAACACGTTTGAGTTAGTTTGTGAACCGAATGACATTTCAAATTGACTCCGTCGACTGAATTGATCAAATTAATGATAATGAATCCCATAAAAGTGTAATATGATTTTGTTCATTAATAACTATATTAATAGGCGGCGGAAGCGAAGGGTGTTACAAGGTGGCACTTACCCCACTCTAGAAAAGGTCCTGATTTTCCCCCACCTCACACACATTAAAAAAAATACATGTATATATTGGAACCAGACCAAATTTCCTATACACAAAGTACGATGGCCAAGAGAGGCCTTAGTAATCGGGCAAACGTTCATCCCCTATGTGAACAAAAGTTGTTTAACACTTGTTGCACAGCTGTAATTTGACATCGTTTCTTAGCAACACCCAAACAAACACCCAAACAGACAGACAGACAGACAGACAGACAGACAGACCCGACAGACAGACCCGACAGACAGACCCGACAGACAGACAGACACACGGATATGAGGCAACACACGTGGAGACCAGAATCCGGAGACTTTTTGGACTGCGCTTATTGATGGTTTAAAGAATTTTGTTTAATTGGTAAAAATATTTACTATAGTACACTCAGTTTTCATAAATAATTTATGATAGTGAGTACAACAGCATTTATCTACAGTTCGTTGTGGGACACAAGCTAGATAAGCATATATATATATATATATATATATATATATATTTTTTTTTTTTATTAAGATACTCAAAAAATAGTAATTTGCAATGAGTACCTACGTACAAGAACACGTCTTGTGTTGTACAGTGTAAGAACGAAAAAGGGGTTCAGTTGGCTCATAAAATGAAATACATTAAAATTAAATATTTCTTAAAAACAATTTTCCAAAAGCATGCATGATTTAATGAGTTCAAGAAACAATCAAGTTTCAATTAAACAAGCAACTAAACCCAAATAAACCGTGCTTTTCACATTATCTTGCAAAGTGTATCATGTGCCTTTTGTACAAGGAAAAACAAAAGTGCCAAAACAGACTTAAATAACAAAAACAGTATAATCCAATTGTAATAAACAATTATAGTTATGTCTATATAGAATGATGAAAATGTGTCGTGTAATTATTGTTTTGATAATACATTGTTTTGAATAATTAAATTTTTTTAAAGATGTTTGCAATACAAACAGTATGATAACTTGATCATACTTTTATTGTAATGGAAGAGTACGTTCAATTGGCCGATAATTAATAACTGATAGAAATAATAACAGATCATTTGATGATGGTTAAAGATATTGCATTTATATTTTGAGTGAAAAAAATCTCAAAAAAATCACAAGAATGAAATGATACCCTTGTACCCAAGTACACTGAAAATCCAAAATCCAAAATCGCCCTGTGGTGTTTGACCAAAATACAGCCGTACAACGTACAACGTGTACACGGAGGGCCATACACAACGCACGTATATGAGTGGGAACATATTTTTTATGTAAAAATATAAAATTAAAAAATATAATATTAAAAATATAAATAGTTGTCCAAAAAATCTCAAAAGAACTACATGAAACCCTTGTTAATAAAATCCTTGGCTTTAATTGATTGTACCAAAGTATTACTGAAAATCCAAAATCCAAAATCTATATAAAATTATAAAATAGTCATCCAAAAGGTCTTTAACAAATCAGAATTACAAGAAACCCTTGTTAATAGAATGCATTAATTAAAGGAAGTGTGCCAACGGAGACCTAAAAACCAAAACAAAGTCTCAAATCTATAACTGTGTTGCATTCCCACTATTGTGGGTCACAAAATAATAAGGGCGCGCACAAACTTTGTTGTGACAATATCAAATGGGGTTGGTGTAATAACATTCTCTCAAATGCTTGAGCACGACATGAAACGTGGCAAAAGGGCTAGCAAATTTCGTTAATCGTTTGCATTGTAGCAAGTCTAATTTTTGCAGCGCCCTCATTCGTTTCAGAGTTGTCTTGTTGTGTTTGGAAATTAACTTCTGAATAGTTTTCATTTTGTTCTTCTTTAAGGGTGTAAATTTTAGACGATTGAGGCCATCGTTGGCCTTGGCATTTTGTCACTTAGTTGCCAAATAAGATCGAGTATGCTGTGTACAGAAACGGGTTAAAAGCTGAATTTATCGGTAGGATAAACACGGCAACCCAGACATACATATCAGCACTAAAAATAACCGTCCTGGTCTGGCAACAGAATCCCCATGATAATGACTGGCATCCAACACGCAAAGTCCGTACCGACTATCAGTGCCATTTTGATTGCCATTTTGATTGCCATCTGGACCTCTCGCTTGCGGCGAGCACCCACCCTGACACTCCTGGCCAAGTCACGTTTGACACACGAACATGGCGATGTAGCAACAAAGCACGATCATGAAACACAACATGTTCATGCCAAGAAACAGGACAATAGAGTAGATCCAATTTGGTTCACTTCCCTTGGCAACTGGGATGCTAAAACGGACAAACCACTCATGGCCTTTAATCTCGTTATCTACCTTAACAAAATATTTGGATGTGTTATTAAAGGAAGCCCAATACACACATCCGATAGTCCATACACCTTCGAATCTGACCCACTACTTATGGCGGTTGGAACGATACTTAGACACGCAGCCGCTACCCATACAATGCAGACGATAACTATGGATGTTTTTCCCCGGATTTTGATTGGACTGTAGGGAAACACGATGCCAAGGAAACACTGGATACTGATGATGGTGATGAAGAAGACAGATGCCTCACTTGATAACACTGAAAACATTCCAGCAATCTTACAAACTGCACCAGACCGCCATCTCTCCGCTCCATTAAAGTACTTCTCCCCAAATCTGCAATTGCAACAATTAGCATATAAACCCCCATCATCAAGTCAGAAATACCTGAATTGAGCTCCAAGAACGAGTGCGTCTTATTCGACGAGTTTCTTGGCGTTGTCGATACCTCCATATAACAACCATTGAACTACCAATGAGGGCGCTAACTCCAATAATCCATATGAACGCTCTGTGTACACGGTTCCTCATCAGACTGCCACATCGGTCAAATGGTGACTGTAACTCTGTGATCTTGCAATTAGATTGATTAAAACCAGGAATAGCTGAAACAAATTCACAGCAGAGACGGTAGTCATCAACAGTCCTAAAATAAAAACACATGTTAGAAAATAACATTCAGCCATAGCCTTCCGTGTATGTTGCATGATGTTGGAAAAGTGATTAAAACTTTTTTTTTCTGCAAAAGTTTATGGGTTGATTATGACTCGAAAATATGAATATTATTTTTGAAAGACTTTGTTTCTCATGAAAACATAATTTGTATAAACTGCAAAATATTATGTTTAAACTGCAAAACAGCGCAATGCGTTGAATTTGCTAATTAACTTCAGACCATTTGAGCCTAAATGTCAACATAGGCCTACTGATAAATGTAAACCTATATATCATTCTTTGCTTGATCCTCATGAATAAAGTATGAGTAAATAACATGACCGTTTAATGTTAGACACTAATGTTTGTAGCTTTGCATGGTGAAAAGGATAAGTAAAGACTGTTTGCGGTGACACCATGTGAAATTCTCAATTGAGTAGTAATTAGTTCTGAAAAGAACTGGAAGTTACAACTCAACGTTTTGATCAGTAAGCTCTGATCTATTATTGCATGTGGCCATTTTTCGTCTGCAAATACAAGCATGTCCAAAAGTAAAATATTCTGGCTGATGGACGAATTTCTAAAATGGTTGACACCTGTCCATAATTGTGGTTTTTCACTTCAATATGCCATGAATGCATGGTTGTTGGCTGATGTTATAATTTCAGAAAGTAACAATTACTGTTTTGGTGTTGATTGGCTTACTGGATGACGTCACCAAATCAAGCTCGGTATATAGGCATCTAGCACGTGTATAACATTTTGCGAATTTACTCTCCACAATGCCACTTTTGCACATATGTTCTAAAGATGTGTGAATTTCATTGGTGAAGAGCATGCATCTTCTAGAAGGATTTTGGTACTACGTCTCATGGTGTATAAGGTGTCACACAATATTAAATACATACAAGATAAAGTGTTAATATAATTAGGTCTTTACAAATATAACAAATGCTGACTTCTATTCGAGTCCTCAAACCTCGAGTCCGAGTCCCCAGTGTCGAGTCCCCAGTGTCGAGTTCGAGTCCCGAGTCATGTGGGTCGAGTTCGAGTCCCGAGTCATGTAGGTCGAGTCCGAGTCATGAGTCACTTACAAAATTCAAACGAAAAAAGAAAACCTTACAAATATGTCAAGGTTCAAAGTTAAGTGAAAAAAATATTCGAGATATATAGGCTAGTATCTCATGTTCCAAAAACTTCCCAACATTATTCGAAAATGGGTTGAAATTTCTCAAATCTTTCGTAACAGGGCTAATAATGTTTTCGTTTTTTACGTGATGAAAATGGGGGGATGATTTAAAAAATTTGGTGCAAATTTCAACCGAATCCGTGGGAAACCTTTTGAGATATCTTGTACGGAAGTACAAAAGTACACCCACCAACACCCTCACCCCACCCCCACCCCCACCCCACCATTACCCTCCTATTATCCCTTTTCTTGTGGTGTACACGGAAATAAAGACCGACTTGTAGGGTACCACTGTCCCCATTCAAAAAGTACCCCAGAAGTGGCCTCTTGTGCGCCCATGGGTGAAAAAATTGGTCGTAAGACAACTGGACAACTCGACCTTGTGATAACTCGACCCACGAGACAACTCGACCCTTTTTTCTTTGCTCGCGCTGCGGGAAGGATTGATGTACTATAGTCGAATCACAACGCGCTGAGTCGACTTACGAATACAGTACAATACAATACAATGAAGGCATTTATATAGCGCTCTTACACAAACGGTATCACAGCGCTTTGCAGTGAGATGCAAGTACAATTTAAAAATACACAGTGCCTAAAATAAATGAGTCTTGAGAGATGTTTTAAATTGACTCAATGAAGAAGCATGACGGATACCAGATGGTAGTTCATTCCAAATGCTGGGTGCAGCAGTATAGAAACCCTTGTTAGCCGCAGTTAAATGTGTAGTTGGCTTTTTGAAGATCCGGGAATCAGAATTTGAACAGAGTCCACTGTGGTTAGGTTGGTATGGTGTGATAAGCTCACAGAGATAGGATGGCGCAGAGTCAGTAACACATTTATAGGCAATAGTCAATGTTTTGAAATCAATCCGGTCTTGAACGGGAAGCCAGAAGCTGTCATACTTTTTAGCCTTGAAAATTAATTTTGCAGCACGATTTTAAAGCCGTTGAAGACGTTTGATCTCTTTGTTAGAGGATCCTTGGAGAAGTGAATTTGCATAGTCCAAACGTGCTGTGACCAGAGCACGGACTGCACGATGACAAGTGATGTCATCAATAAAGATACGAACTTGTGACAGATTTCTTAAATGAAAGTTAATGGTTTTGCATATTGAAGATACATGGTTAGACATACTCATAGTACTGTCAAAAATAACACCAAGGTTTTTTACGAATGCGCCGCGACTTACGAATTAACTTGAATGGATAAGGGTTGAAATTCGCCAAAAAGGGACGGGACGCATGTCCAACGCACAGGCCAAACCGTGTTGTTATTTTGACGGCATTTTCCAGACATTTTTTTTTCATCGGATCATTACACATTTTTCAAAAATGAATCATGGTTTTACAGTAAATAATGTCCCAGTCATCATTTAAGCGCTACCGTTAATGTTAAGCATATGACATAATTATATTCACTTTTCAAAGAATTTGTTTTCCTTTCTATAATGAAATCAAGGATGTTATCGGTAAAACACGTTTTGTAATAATTTTTCAAATAAGTTTAAATCTATAATTTTACGTTAAACCAAGCTTATGACATAATTATATTCACTTTTCAAAGAATCTGTTTTCCTTTCTATAATGAAATCAAGAATGTTATCGGTAAAACACATTTTGTGTAATAATTTTTCAAATAAGTTTAAATCTATAATTTTATTTAAATCTCTCATTCGTCCACAGGGGAGAGCGGGAGAAAAGCCAGCGCCGGAAATGGGCATGAACACGTTTTAAATTTGAATGACATTCAATAAAATGTAATATTTATTTTTGTTTATACATTTGTACTCTTCTTTTTATTTAACATTATATTTTCCCTGGGGATTATCCGATTAGGTATATTTACTATAACTAGTATTTACTACATTTTTAAAAGGATTTTCCAAGAGTTGTCACAGGAGGTCGAGTTGTCACAATGGTCGATTTTTTTTTGTGGGTCGAGTTGTCACAAGGGTCGAGTTGTCTTAACCCCGAAAAAATTACCTCCATGACTAACGGTGGAAGTAATTCAACTCTTTTGTGTTAGTCTGACAGCTATGGTGATATATTACCGAAAATAAAAATGAGCAGCATTGTAACAAAAGATAATTTTGACAATCCGACATAATGTCAGCCCTAACTTTGAATTTAAGAGACCAGTGTTTGGGACAGTGTAATAAGTCTGGTACCCATCACTATTGTGCTTTTATTCCCACGATGTTTGTACGCTGAAGCTTGGGTACGTAATTCATTGTAATCGATTTCTGGAAGACACATTTTGTTTTAATGTGGCCGCAGCGCCTGTAAGCGATTCCGATCGCATTACTACAAACAGAGAAAGGACACAATAGGCTATGCTACAACTGAATAGTATGCACGGCGTCAATTTTATGAAACTGTTCGCATTGTTTAAATTAAGCAACACTATGTTGCAAGAACATTCTTTATTTTGTCAATGTTTTAAAATAGTGAATATTGGGCATTTTGCAGTCAAATCCGAATCACAAACATCGACTCTGAGTGACGAGTCGGAAGGGTCAAGTCCGCGTCCGAATCGGAGTCCGAGTCCGAGTCCGAGTCCGAGTCACGAGTCATCATACAAGTCTGAACAAACGACATATCCTTATTAGCTGAAGTCTCATGTCGCATGCGCAGACCTCTTCGCAAATACCAGTGAGCACCTGCACGTGGAAGACCATTTGCGCAATAAATGCTGGTGTATCTAACGACAAAACCTTACATCCCAGATATTGTCTATCAATGTTACTGAATAACAGTTAGCCACGCTTTTCTTCCATTTTGTGTGTTCAGTTTAATAACGCAACGTAGAGATACAACGCGCACGTATATTTGTGAAATATTCCATTGTTCTCATTCAGGAAAAGTAATGTTTGAAGTTTCTATTGAATTAGTGTTATCCATGTTCAAGCGGTTGCTGACGTCATTCCCTTACAATTCATTGAGGCTCACAAGGTCGTTTAGAGCTCCGTCCTGGACATCAGTTGGGTTATTAGTGGATGTTTTACTTCTGATCAGCATCCTGGTAAATAAAGAATGTAAAATAACAAACATTTACTAATCCAGACCGAAATTTAAGACGGAACGAATAAAAGATGACATGTGTTTATTTGTTAAGCCCAAAATCTGAACAAAAATATGCAGATAGAAGCGAATATGGATTGAGGTAGCTCTATCTTCACCACACTGCAGCACAGGGATTGAGGTAGCCCTATCTTCACCACACTACAGCACATGGATTGAGGTAGCCCTATCTTCACCACACTGCAGCACAGGGATTGAGGTAGTTCTATCTCAACCACACTTCAGCACATTTCAAACCCAAGATGCAGACCCCAACTAAAAAAAAGAACAATGTCTTACAAGGTCGTTAGGTTCGTGAGTCCATCGAAGGCGTGGCTATGTATGATTTCTAGAATATTCCCGACACTCCTTAAAAACAAACAAATTTATTTATTACATATGTGTCGGGGTGGATCCAGAAATCAGATGGAAGGGGTGAATTTTGTAATTGTAATTGTAATTATATGGGGAACAGTTTAAGAAAGTTCCCGAACTATTAATGCCTCTTATATCTACACGTCATAATATTGGGTTAAACATTTGTTTCATTTTTCACACCAGCTTTATCTTTAGTGCAGCTGAGAGTTTTGAATAAGGTTGCATTTTTTTGGGAAAATAAATATCCAAGTACAGTATAATGAAGCATGGTTCCACCTTTATTTTGTGCTTGACTGCAATAGAATTTGAAAGAAACAAAATTTGTTTCATATTTTCATATCATGTTGTTGAGTCTTTAAAAGGTTAAATAAGTTGAATTCTGATATTCTGATATTTAATGCATCAAATGATTTTAGACTCGTACCAAGAGGGCCTAGTGCACAATTTATTCTTATTTTTCATGGCACTTATCGAGAATTATTTTATTTTAATTGTTAAATAATTATTAACCCCATATGGTCTGCGCTTTGTTTCGTTCTCGTTGTCAGGGGAGGGGGACATATTGTGCCACCCATATTTTCTCTGATCGTTGGCCGGGGATGTTCACTGACATCGTTTGGGGCAATACTCTCATTTGAATATTTATCAGTTGGTCTTCAGCTTGGCACAGATATAGCAGCTATATTTACTGAAGTTAAAAAAAAAAAAATTATGTGCATTTTCACCAGACATTTTAAATCAGTTGGTCGATGCTGCGTAATTGAAATTTATGACATGAATACATCTAAGGTTCCAGATGCAATTTCACTGATATTGTTGTTCTCCAGAAATCTAACATGGGAAAACAGAGCAGGGTTAAAATATTATATTCAAGCCAATTTATTTGGTTATTTTCACCTATGTTCTTTGATTTACTGAAAACAAACATGTATCATGCCTGAGGTTTACTATTTTAAGTAAAACAAACTATAAGCGAATCTTATAGATGAATAGACAATAGTTTATTGCATCAAATTAAACAACATAAATGTCCTTGTGCAGCTGAGAGGCTTTGATTAAGGTTATATTCAATTTTGGAAAAATGAGGCATGGTTCCACAATTTGGCCACAAACTTCCTTTTAATTCTTTGACAAATAAGTATGTTATTTGAAATATCTTTACGGGATCCACGTTTACAATATCAAAGAAGCAGGAAGCATCAATGCTGGTGATTGTATTGTTTGAAATTTTACTGGAATACAAAATAATAATAAAATGTTTGTCACATGAATGTTTATAAACCAACAAAGTGAAAACATACCAATTTAAAGCATATAGCAATGCTTGTTATAAATGTGTTGCATTAATTCAATAAATTGTGTTCATTTTATCATTGCATATAAAGAGGAATGGAAAACGTGTTCTCTCACTAAGGATCATTTGATTCACTATGTACAATACACCAACGTTTAGTATATAGAGTGCACTCTTAGAATGTGATCCAATCCTATAATGAAATGTGTCATATTTTCATATCATGTTGTTGAGTCTTTAAAAGGCTTTTTTTTAAAGTTGAATTCTGATATTCTGATAATTAATGCGTCAAATGATTATAGATCCACTTTGACTTATACCGAGAGAGTGTAGTGCACAATAATTTTTCATTTTTCATGGTACTGATAGCGCAAATTTATTTTATTTTGTAATTGTTAATTAATTATTAACCCCATAGGTTCTGTGCTTTCTTTCCAAAAAAATATTTCTTCCATTCATTTACCTGAATATTTATCACTTGGTCTTCAGCTTAAGTCACCACTAGAGAGCGCTCAAGAATGTGGGTAATTTTGAGCAAACCCAAATTATTTGCATTTTCACCAACCATTTTGATTTATAGGTAAAACTTGTAGCTTTGCATGGTAACTTTGCATAAGTAAGACTAATTGGGGTTACACCAAATTGTGAAATTCTCAAATGAGTAGTAATTAGTACTAATTAGTAAATATCAGGAGAATCCTGAGGACAATCAGAGCATACTGATCGAAACGTCGAGTTGTACCTCCAGTTCTTGTCAGAACTAACTATGACTCAATTGAGAATTTCACATGGTGTCACCGCAATTAGTCTTACTCATTTTGATTTATGTTCAATAAAATCACATAATTACAAACAGATTGTATTTCAGTCGGCAAACATGAACTTCACACTTCATCTATATTTATTTGTTGTGAGACTTAACTTCAGTCAAGATAAATCGGTTGCTCGATGCTGTGTGACTAAAATTTATGACATGAATACTTACAAGGTTTGAAGACTTCGTAGATCATCAAATGTTCTTGGTGCAATTTCACTGATGTTATTGTCATTCAGAAATCTAACATGAGAAAACAAAGTAGGGTTAAAACATTGTATTAATTCAAGCCAATTTATTTGGTTATTTTCACGTATGTTCTTAGACCATTAGATGTTTCCCAGCGATCTAAGATGGGCAAACAAAGTAGGGTTAAAACAAAATTATTAAAGACAATATCGATATTTTCACGAATGTGCTTAGGTTTTTCTGAAAGCACTGAAACGTTGCAATGGCATCAAACAATCTTGACATGTATCATGCCAAAGGTTCACTTATTTTGGAAAATAAAATCACGATAAACATAAATAGACAACAGTTGACTGCATCGGAATTTAAAAAGGTTTGTTGTCCTCCAGGCCGTTCATTGACAAGTGTTTTTCAATTGGCACACATGAACTTCGCACTCCATCAATTTTTTGCCGAGAGATGTAGCATCAGTCAAGAGAAATCGGTTGCTCGATGCTGGGTAAGTGAAATTTAAGACATGAATACTTACAAGGCTTGAAGACTTTGTAGACCATCAAATATTCCTGGTGTAATTTCACAGATTGTGTTGTTTTGCAGCACTCTTAGATTGGAAAACAGTAGCATTAAAAAAATCATTAAACGCCGGTAATATGGTTATTTTCAACAATGTTCTTAGATTTTCCTGAAAACACAGTTTGTGAAATGTTTTCATGGTATCAAACATGTTGAAAATGTTCCTGCCTAATGTTCAATCATTTCAGTTAAGTGCTGTCCACCGTAAATTCAGTAAAGAAGATTTGGTGGCTTCATGCTGTGTGAGTAAATATCATGGCATGAAAACTAACAAGTGAGCTTTTGTAGAGCATCAAATGTTCCTGGTGCAATGAACTGATATTTTTACAGGTGCAATTTAACTGATTTTGTTGTTGGAAAGCAAGCTTCAATTTGAAAACAAAGTAGCTTTAAAACAAAATCATTAAAGTCTATTAATTTTGTTATTTTCACCAATGTTCTTAGATTTTCCTGAACTTTACTCTGTGAAACATTGTAACGGTATCAGACAATCTTAACATGTATTGTGCACATGGTTCACTTATATTGCAAAAATTAAAAATACAATAAACATCGATAGACATCAGTTGAGTGCATCGGAATTTCAAAAAAGTTTGGTGGCCGACAGGCCTCCCATTGACAAGTGTTTTTCGATCGGCACACATGAACTTTGCACTCCATCAAATCTTTGGCCGAGAGATGTAGCTTCAGTCAAGAGAAATCCGTTGCTCGATGTTGCGTGATTATGACACGAATACTTACAAGTATTGAAGACTTTGTAGACCATCAAATGTTCCTGGTGTAATTTCACTGATTTTGTTGTTTTCCAGCACTCTTAGATGGAAAAACAGTAGCATTAAAACAAGATCATTAAAGCATGTTAATATGGTTATTTTCAACAATGTTCTTAGATTTTCCTGAAAACACAATTTGTGAAATGTTTTCATGGTATCAAACAAGTTGAAAATGTTCCTGCCTAATGTTCAGTCATTTTATAAAATTAACTTTACAAATGAATCTCAACAGAGTGCATCGAGAAATGAAAGAGGGAAAATATAAAAAGGTAGGTGGATTTTTAGAAATTTAAAATTGCAAGTGAATCACGACAGACAACACTTGGGTTCATCATAAATACTCAAATTACAGTTGACCAAAATCTAACAGAACAGTGTTCAGATTGCAACCTGCCTAAGTATTATTGAAATGCATAAACATTATGATCATTGATGACTTCAGTCAACAGAAGTCCGTTGCTTGATGCTGGGTAAGTGAAATTTAAGACATGAATACTTACAAGTTTTGAAGACTTTGTAGACCATCAAATGTTCCTGGTGTAATTTCACTGATTTTATTGTTTCCAAGCAATCTAAGATGGGAAAACAAAGTAGCACTATTAAAAATAAAATTATTAAAGCTCATTAATTTGGTTATTTTCACCAATGTCCTCCTCAGATTTTTCTCAAAGTATACTCTTTGAAATGTTGCAATAGTATCAGACAGTCTTAACGTGTATCATGTCCAAGGTTCACTTATTTTGGAAAATAAAATTACAATAAACATCGATAGACATCAGTTGAGTGCATGGGAATTTCAAAACAAATTTTAGCCTACAGGCCTCCCATTGACAAGTGTTTTTCGATCGGCACACATGAACTTTGCACTCCATCAAATTTGCTGTCAGGAGAAGTAACTTCAGTCAAGAGAAATCGGTTGCTCGATGCTGCGTGATTGAAATTTAACACATGAATACTTACAAGATTTGAACATTTTGTAGACCATCAAATGTTCCTGGTGTAATTTCACTGATTGTGTTGTTTTCCAGCACTCTTAGATGGGAAAACAGTAGCATTAAAACAAAATCATTAAAGTCTCTTAATATGGTTATTTTCAACAATGATCTTAGATTTTCCTGAAAACACAGTTTGTGAAATGTTTTCATGGTATCAAACAAGTTGAAAATGTTCCTGCCTAATGTTCAATCATTTTATAAAAATTAACTTTACAAATGAATCTCAACAGACAACAGTTAAGTGCATCGGGAAATAAAAGAGGGAAAATATAAAAAGGTAGGTGGATTTTTTAGAAATTTAAAATTACAAGTGAATCACGATAGACAACACTTAGGTTCATAAAAATACTCAAATTGCAGTTGACCAAAATCTAACAGAACAGTGTTCAGATTGTGACCTGCCTAACCACGAAAACAGTGGGTACTGCGTTTGAATCATGAAAACTTACAATTTGATGAGATTATGTAGACCATCAAAAGTTTGGGGTGCAAGTTTACTGATCTTGTTGTTCTGCAGATATCTAAGATAGGAAAATGAAGTATGGTGAAAAACATTGTATTGAAACATAAATAATTTGGTAATATTTAAAAACGTTTCAGGTTTCACTTTATGAAAACATACTTTGTGAAACGTTGTCATGGTATCAAACAATCTGACAAATGATCATGTCTGAGGTTCACTGAATAATACACAACACTAAAGTGCATCGACATAAACAAAGGTTCAGTGGTATACTACCCTGCATTGACGAGTGTTATAGTGTTGGTAAAGTTTTTGAAAATGTTGCTGATTACGTTGTGTCATATCGAGACAATAGTGAAAATACAGACATATTTTTCAACTGGTAAACATGAACTACAAACTAGTTTTGAATTTGTTTCACTGTCCACCGAAATTTCAGTAAAGAAGATTTGGTGGCTTCATGTAGTGTGAGTAAATATCATGATATGAAAACTAACAAGTAAGTGAGCTTTTGTAGAGCATCAAATGTTCCTGGTGCAATGAATTTTTACAGGTGCAATTTAACTGATTTGAAAACAAAGTAGCGTTAAAACAAAATCATTAAAGTCTATTAATTTTGTTATTTTCACCAATGTTCTTAGATTTTCCTGAACTTTACTCTGTGAAACATTGTAACGGTATCAGACAATCTTAACATGTATTGTGCACAAGGTTCACTTATATTGCAAAAATTTAAAATACAATAAACATCGATAGACATCAGTTGAGTGCATCGGAATTTCAAAAAAGTTTGGTGGCCGACAGGCCTCCCATTGACAAGTGTTTTTCTATCGGCACACATGAACTTTGCACTCCATCAAATTTTTGGCCGAGAGATGTAGCTTCAGTCAAGAGAAATCCGTTGCTCGATGTTGCGTGATTATGACACGAATACTTACAAGTATTGAAGACTTTGTAGACCATCAAATGTTCCTGGTGTAATTTCACTGATTTTGTTGTTTTCCAGCACTCTTAGATGGAAAAACAGTAGCATTAAAACAAGATCATTAAAGCATGTTAATATGGTTATTTTCAACAATGTTCTTAGATTTTCCTGAAAACACAATTTGTGAAATGTTTTCATGGTATCAAACAAGTTGAAAATATTCCTGCCTAATGTTCAATCATTTTATAAAATTAACTTTACAAATGAATCTCAACAGAGTGCATCGAGAAATGAAAGAGGGAAAATATAAAAAGGTAGGTGGATTTTTAGAAATTTAAAATTACAAGTGAATCACGACGGACAACACTTGGGTTCATCATAAATACTCAAATTACAGTTGACCAAAATCTAACAGAACAGTGTTCAGATTGCAACCTGCCTAAGGATTATTGAAATGCATAAACATTATGATCATTGATGACTTCAGTCAACAGAAGTTGGTTGCTTGATGCTGGGTAAGTGAAATTTAAGACATGAATACTTACAAGTTTTGAAGACTTTGTAGACCATCAAATGTTCCTGGTGTAATTTCACTGATTTTATTGTTTCCAAGCAATCTAAGATGGGAAAACAAAGTAGCACTATTAAAAATAAAACTATTAAAGCTCGTTAATTTGGTTATTTTCACCAATGTCCTCCTCAGATTTTTCTCAAAGTATACTCTTTGAAATGTTGCAATGGTATCAGACAGTCTTAACGTGTATCATGTCCAATGTTCACTTATTTTGGAAAATAAAATTACAATAAACATCGATAGACATCAGTTGAGTGCATGGGAATTTCAAAACATATTTTAGCCTACAGGCCTCCCATTGACAAGTGTTTTTCGATCGGCACACATGAACTTTGCACTCCATCAAATTTGCTGTCAGGAGAAGTAACTTCAGTCAAGAGAAATCGGTTGCTCGATGCTGCGTGATTGAAATTTAACACATGAATACTTACAAGATTTGAACATTTTGTAGACCATCAAATGTTCCTGGTGTAATTTCACTGATTGTGATGTTTTCCAGCACTCTTAGATGGGAAAACAGTAGCATTAAAACAAAATCATTAAAGTCTCTTAATATGGTTATTTTCAACAATGATCTTGGATTTTCCTGAAAACACAGTTTGTGAAATGTTTTCATGGTATCAAACAAGTTGAAAATGTTCCTGCCTAATGTTCAATCATTTTATGAAATTAATTTTACAAATGAATCTCAACAGACAACAGTTAAGTGCATCGGGAAATAAAAGGTAGGTGGATTTTTTAGAAATTTAAAATTACAAGTGAATCACGATAGACAACACTTAGGTTCAATCAAAAATACTCAAATTACAGTTGACCAAAATCTAACAGAACAGTGTTCAGATTGTGACCTGCCTAACCACGAAAACAGTGGGTACTGCGTTTGAATCATGAAAACTTACAATTTGATGAGATTATGTAGACCATCAAAAGTTTGGGGTGCAAGTTTACTGATCTTGTTGTTCTGCAGATATCTAAGATAGGAAAATGAAGTATGGTGAAAAACATTGTATTGAAACATAAATAATTTGGTAATATTTAAAAACGTTTCAGGTTTCACTTTATGAAAACATACTTTGTGAAACGTTGTCATGGTATCAAACAATCTGACAAATGATCATGTCTGAGGTTCACTGAATAATACACAACACTAAAGTGCATCGACATAAACAAAGGTTCAGTGGTATACTACCCTGCATTGACGAGTGTTATAGTGTTGGTAAAGTTTTTGAAAATGTTGCTGATTACGTTGTGTCATATCGAGACAATAGTGAAAATACAGACATATTTTTCAACTGGTAAACATGAACTACAAACTAGTTTTGAATTTGTTTCACTGTCCACCGAAATTTCAGTAAAGAAGATTTGGTGGCTTCATGCTGTGTGAGTAAATATCATGACATGAAAACTAACAAGTAAGTGAGCTTTTGTAGAGCACCAAATGTTCCTGGTGCAATGAACTGATATTTTTACAGGTGCAATTTAACTGATTTTGTTATTTTCACCAACGTTCTTAGGTTTTCCTGAACTTTACTCTTTGAAACATTGTAACGGTATCAGACAATCTTAACATGTATTGTGCACAAGGTTCACTTATTTTGGAAAATAAAATCACAATAAACATCGATAGACAACAGTTGAGTGCATCGGAATTTCAAAAAAAATTGTTCGCCTACAGGCCTCCCATTAACAAGTGTTTTTCTATCGGCACACATGAACTTTGCACTCCATCAAATTTTTTGCCGAGATATGTAGCTTCAGTCAAGAGAAATCCGTTGCTCGATGTTGCGTGATTATGACACGAATACTTACAAGTATTGAAGACTTAGTAGACCATCAAATGTTCCTGGTGTAATTTCACTGATTGTGTTGTTTTCCAGCACTCTTAGATCGGAAAACAGTAGCATTAAAACAAAATCATTAAAGGCTGTTAATATGGTTATTTTCAACAATGTTCTTAGATTTGTCTGAAAACACAGTTTGTGAAATGTTTTCATGGTATCAAACAAGTTGAAAATGTTCCTGCCTAATGTTCAATCATTTTATAAAATTAACTTTACAAATGAATTTCAACAGACAACAGTTAAGTGCATCGGGAAATAAAAGAGGGAAAATATAAAAAGGTAGGTGGATTTTTTAGAAATTTAAAATTACAAGTGAATCACGATAGACAACACTTGGGTTCATCAAAAATACTCAAATTACAGTTGACCAAAATCTAACAGAACAGTGTTTAGATTGTGACCAGTGTAAGGATTACTGAAATGCATAAACATTATGATCATTGATGACTTCAGTCAACAGAAGTCGGTTGTTTGATACTGGGTAAGTGAAATTTAAGAAATGAATACTTACAAGTTTTGAAGACTTTGTAGACCATCAAATGTTCCTGGTGTAATTTCACTGATTTTATTGTTCCACAGCAATCTAAGATGGGAAAACAAAGTAGCATTATTAAAAATAAAATCATTAAAGCTCATTAATTCGGTTACTTCACCAATGTCCAATTTTTCTCAAAGTATACTCTTTGAAATGTTGCAGTGGTATCAGACAGTCTTAACATGTATCATGTCCAAGGTTCACTTATTTTGGAAAATAAAATCACAATAAACATCGATAGACATCAGTTGAGTGCATCGGAATTTCAAAAAAGTTTATTGGCCTACAGGCCTCCCATTGACAAGTGTTTTTCGATCGGCACACATGAACTTTGCACTCCATCAAATTTGCTGCCGGGAGATGTAACTTCAGTCAAGAGAAATCGGTTGCTTGATGCTGTGTAATTGAAATTTAAGACATGAATACTTATAAGTATTGAAGACTTTGTAGACCATAAAATGTTACATTTGAAATTTTACTGATTTTGTTGTTTTGCAGCGATCTGAGATGGGAAAACAAAGTACCGTTAAAACAAAATCATTGAAGCCCGTTATTATTTGGTCATTTTCAACAATGTTCTTAGATTTTCCTGAAAGCATAGTTTGTCAAACGTTTTCATACATGGTATCAAACAAGTTAAAAATGTTCCTGCCTAATAATTTTAATAAAATTAACTTTATAAATGAATTCCAAGTACATCGAGAAATAAAAGAGGGAAAACATAAAAAGGTAGGTGGACTTTTTTAGAAATTTAAAATTACAAGAGGATCACGATAGACAACACTTGGGTGCATCAAAATACAAAATGTAACAGAATAGTGTTCAGATTGTGGGTAAACAGTGGTTACTGCGTTTGAATCATGAAAACTTACAATTCGATGAGATTGTGTAGACCATCAAAAGTTTGGGGTGCAAGTTTACTGATATTGTTGTTCTGCAGATATCTAAGATGGGAAAATGAAGTATGGTGAAAAACATTGTATTGAAACATAAATAATTTGGTAATATTTAAAAACGTTTTTAGATTTCACTTCATGAAAGCATACTTTGTGAAACGCTGTTATGGAATCAAACAATCTGACAAACGATCATGTCTGAGGTTCAGTAGCATTAAAACAAAATCAAGTCTGGCAAACATTTGTGAAACATTTTCATGGTATCAAACAAGTTGAAAATGTTCCTGCCTAATTTTCAATCATTTTATAAAATTAACTTTACAAATGAATCTCCATAGACAACAGTTAAGTGTATCGAGATATAAAAGTGGGGAAACTATAAAAAGTTTGCTGTACTTTTTAGAAATTTTAAATTACAAGTGAATCACGACAGACAACACTTTGGTTCATCAAAAATACTTAAATTACAGTTAACCCAAATCCAGTAGGGATTTTAGTCACGTGACATTTTGTTCTAAATTTGCGCTGTAGCAGCACTCCTAATTCATTTTAATTAAAGAAAAAATACAAAAACAATAAACTATAATTGTTGTGGTGATATATTGTCTCATATCTGTTGAAATTTTAATTCATTACAAGCAATATTTCTGAAGATACAGGGCCGGAAAGATTGAAAATATGGGGAAAATCGAGTTCTTGCTGCGTGCGGGACACGTGACCCCACTTTTTAGACGGGTCAACCTAAATGTAGCCGCACTTTTTTGCGTTTACGCACGGGTTAACGGAAATGTACTGTTATAAAATAATACCATCTGAAAGGGGAGAAAACATGCTTCTTTTTGAGGGGTCAAACAAATATTTCGACCAAGAATAACCGAAACGCCACCAAAAAGAATACTTCAACTGATTTTTTCTCAGTACAGTAAATTTTTTTCATTTGGTCCATAATTATGACTTGTTGTAGACCCGCATTTATGTCGAACATCATTTTTCGACATAATTTGATCTTAGGCCAAAAAAATGTCTCTAGTTTTTGGTCTCTGCGCGCGTCGCCTCAGACCCGCTCGTCGGCATTTTTAGATTTCTTTTTTTTTTGCTATGAAATGATGTCCAAATTACAACCAAAATCCCTAGATCGCTGGAATTCTGCTGCTGTGTTTTAAATAGCTAGTTCACATAGGGGTATGAACGTTTGCCTGATTTGTGCAGCCTCTATTAGCCACCATCATTTGTGTATGGAAATTTGGTCTGGTTTCATTAACCGCGTAGACATGTATCACGTATTTCACTGGTTGGCAAAAATACCCACTTTACTAAAAAAATAAAATAAATAAATAAATAAATAAAGCGCGTCACCACTAAGCTTGGACGATGTCGTTTTTTTCCCCTTCATCCACGATATATGGGCAAATATATCGCGATTTTCGATAGTATCGCAATTATTTTTTCATCCATGCACGATTACTTTAGAGCTGATAACCAGGTAAGTACCCCTCTACAAGCATCACAATAAATGTGTATGAGTGTGTATGTACTTCTGAAGTAGTTCGCTTTTGTTCCTCACATCCAAAAGCTGAAAAGACTGTCATAATTTTGTTTCCATGGAATTTCTGACTTGACTCACCATGGCAATTTTTTTAATCGCAATTTGCCGATATCTCGATAACTTAGAAGGTTCTCGATATTGTAATCTAAAAAAAGGTATCGCGATATTCGATATTATTGTGTTATCGCACAAGCTTAGTCATCACACAGATTTTGAAGCCAACCTATGACCAGAAATTCTTTTGGACTTTATACAAATGTTCAACAAACCATTTGCAGTTATTCTCACTAGACAAACGAACATTGTTAATTGAAGTGGCAGATTTGGGGGCAATGCATGTACATGTACATTTGCTATATATTTGGGGTGCCAATTTCTTTTGGCAGTGTACTTCCTTTTATTGCCTTGGTGCCAGACCCTGGATCCGCGCCTGTAGGGATTTGCGATTTCGGATATTTTTGGAACCGGATACCCGAAATCAAGAAACTTCGGATACCCGGATACCCGTTTTAATTTTCAATTTCAACAACACTTTTTTTTATTAATAGCGCAACAATTAATGTGGACGTTCCCTATAATAATATCCCCTCTATTAACAGCTCATGGCACACACTCCCAGTGCAGACATAAAGCATGCACTAATCCAATAACTGCAAACAATAGGCAAACATTCCCTTCCTGCCAGGCCCTTTACAGTCTTAACGATTCAATACAATGTATCACACTGAATCAGTTAATTAGAGGAAAGTGTGTGGAAACCGTCCATAAAATACTACAAAGGCGTTATCTAGTGTAATCTCTTGAATCTCTTCTTGACAAAATAAAAGTGTAAAAGTGTAAACATTACATTATTCAAGAGTTACAGATTTCTGTTGGCACCGCTCAAATGTTAACTCCAAATTTTAAAAAGTCGTTTACGGGTAATTGAAACCGAGTGCCGGGTATCCGGATACCCGGATACCCGGCACAGCCTTACGCGCCTGGTTAACTTACAGCTATGCATACACATAGTTAGGATGTAATGGCAGTTTGCACAACAGTAAAGAGTTGCAATTGTGTTTCACTGTTGATTAGATTGAGCAATTCCAATTTGGATATAACTAAAATGATAATACGTCCCCGTAGATCTTAAATTTAAAGAAGAACAAAAATAACACTTACAATACTTGTAAGAACGAAAAGTCTTTAAAAATACCACTTGGCAGAACGTTGATATTTCCTCCTGATAACGCACTGCAGATAGAAAATGTCACAAAATGGAAAAAATGCTCTTTGTTATACATTTTGTCATATTATGGCAATATTATTACTACATTTTGTTGTTGTATATTTTAGATTATAACACCTCATACATAGATTCTGTCTTGTGTGGTTTTTTTGAGAGCGTGTCACATGATGATTGCAATTTTTAGCCCATGCTAGCCCATGGCAACCAATGAACTAGCCCATGGCAACCAATGAACTAGCCCATGGCAACCAATGAACTAGCCCATGAAATTGGTCTAAATGCGTCAATGCTGTTGTTACAACATGAATAAATACGTTTTACATATTAAGTGTTCAACGAATTTCGGAGTGTTGTCAAGTTAATGAAAGTCATGTATTGGTTTGATTTATTGTAGCAGGTCTCTAAATAAATTGTGCAGAATCTATGTATGAGGTGTTATAAAACAAATATTGACTTTTTTCACTCGTGGTACAGTAAAACTAGTCTCCATCGGTGATCCCTGGAGCGTTCTATTTTCCCTTCACCTCCGGAAAATATAAGGCTAGTTTTACTGTACCACTCATAGCACTAGCAGTCAATTGTGTGTATTAATTAAAGTGTAATTTCTATTCCTGCTCAGTCAGACCCCTTGCCCTGTACTTACAGTACATTTGTTCTGTTCATGATGTCAGCGATGGTGGACTGGTTCCAACCATTCATGCAATCGACACGGTAATAACGATCCTGCCAAATCCTACAATTGCAGACATCAGGACACTGCTGATCTGCGTATCATGGATCGACAAGAATAAGATTAAGAAGGAAGAACCTCGTAAAAATAAAAATGAAAGACGATTTAAAATATTGACTCTCTGCACTCATACTTAAATGACCATTTCTTCGGGTCAACCCTGAACTGTGAATTTTTCAGATTGTTTGTATAACGTACACGTATTCTCAATTTACCTTAAATGACGCACCTAAGGATATATCATCAACTGGACAGTAACTTACAAATGAAATTAGCAGTTTGGTGTTTTAGTTTGTTTCAGTGAAGAATTCTTTTGTAAAATGCTGAATTTCAATGCATGATCATATGCGTGGACGTCTTGAGCGCCGTTGTTTGAGACGCACAGAATTGTGGTCATCAAAAAATTGATGTTGGTTGACTCACCCCCAAACTGTTAAAGTTGATGGGGCACAGAAAATTTACCCAAGAAGAAAAACAATTGAATCAGGTTTCATCTTATTCTGGATGATTGTAAAATTGTTTTTAATCTTGAAAATAAAAATATCGTTTTAGATTTTAAAAATAAAATGGTATAATTCGGAGAAGCTCTCAAAACGTTTAATCAATATTCTTGAAAGACCAATTTTTTGCAAAAAGTACTTTAAAACTTTGAAATGTGTCAAATAAAATATTTGTTTTCATAACCATGATATTAATGTTTCATTTTCTCAATAATAAATAAACACCAACGAATTAAGTAGTCTTCATTCGCTTCTTCTATAAGGAATATGTCCATTTTGAGGATCGGTATTTCTTTAAAAAATCATTGCAAATGCAAAGCATTCATATCTTTTGGTTTCCACAGACAACAGCTCGTTGACGGCATAGAACAATACAATCACATTGTATCTAGTAAAATCAGTGGTTAAACAACTTTGTCCACTTTCACAAGCACTAACTTTCTAGTAAATCATACAATTTCGCTGTGATTTTTATTTTTGTAAAAAGCACGACTTAGATAAGTTTTTGCAACCAGTAATACGCCATAGTTTTGTAAGTTTTCTGAGAAATGCTAAGCCAAAGGTAAGTGCGTCATTTCACGAATGCGGCGAATTACGTACATGGACGATACTTCTGCTGCCAAACTGAGGGGTGCACCCCACTAAATAAACTCCCATAGTAAACAGTGTTAAACACTAAATATTCAAAAATCGTTAAAAAATACTTAGAAGTCCCACAGTTTTTAAAACCAAAAGAAAAAACATTGATCGATATATAACCTTTTATTTTCTTCTCTATTTACTGTCTAAAGTCCAGGTTTCTAGGGAGTTATCCTCATCCCAATGAAAACCACCCTCTACATTAGTGAAAACGTCCACACTGAAAAACAGCCATTTTGGAAAAAGGCCTTAAGGGCCGGTCACACTGCAGCGATTACAAGTAACGATAACGAAAACGACGCAAAAGAACGCATTCTATTGGTTAAATTATACCGCGCGGAATACGCGCACGCTTATTTAACCAATCGATGGCGTTCATTAGCAGCGTTCTCGTTCTCCTTACTCGTTATCGCTGCAGTGTGACCGGCCCTTTACGCTTGAAATCAAATTAGGACCACGTTTTCATGGCCTAGTGTATCCAAAATACTCACAGTTGGAAGTCAAGGATCCCAGGTTATGATATTGGGCCATTTTTACACAATCCATCAAATGTATGGGCCTCAAATCTTACACCTTATGATAAACAGCTTGGCGCATGAATTCCTCACTATTTAGTGGGGTGCACCCTCAGAGGCCGGTATCTGGCGTAGTTTTAAGTATGAGTAAAGCAAGCTTACAAAGAGCGCCCTCTGTGACCCCTGCCGGAGTGTCATGGGAAAAACAATGGCCTTGGCCATCGCGAATTCCCGAGAGGGCCGAAGAATGGATTGAACCAAAGGATTAATTGTACCCTTTTTCATGAGGCTTACCACATTTTAAGACATAAAATCGGTTGTGAAATTATTTTTAGGAATTTTTGTGAGATGTAACTTTTTAGAAAAAAAGGAAATATTTTTAAGTTCAAATTCAGTAAAGAATACTCTTTCCTAAATTGAAGTGAAATTCATATTTATTTTATAACTCTCCATAGTAATTTCTACCGAGTCCTCATGATTTTGATCATAAAAGTTATAACAGCTGGGCAAAAATAGCAGGTTGGGTGTACTATAAACATTATTTTCCTACCACAAAATAAAATAAAAATTGACAAACATGTACACGCTCTGAGCGATTTATCGTAGTTTACTCATAACTTACCTGATTGTGCCATGACGACACCGAATCCCTGTGTCATAAGAGCTACAACAATGAAACCCAGGTACCCCATGGTTTCTCGTTCCACCTTTCCCGTTGATGTCAAAAATTGTTTAAGCGATGAACTTATATCTGAAATGCATACATATTAAAACTGAAATGATGTTGTACGTTCTTTTTGTTTTCTTTTTTTTTATACGCAAATCGCCCCACACAAGGCCAATGGCCACTCCAAGGTGGGGGCTACTAAGTCATTGAGTTGTTACAACGACTCCACACTGAAGAAATCAGCCCCTCGCACCGAAACAAGACAAGTTAATAACCAGCCTCTTCACAGTGCAAATAGGACTGGGTGGGGTAACTAGTCCAGAACAAGGCAGTTGATTAACTGCCTCTGCCCCTATAAGCAATTATGGTAAAGTGTCTTGCTCAAGGACACAGGTGTCACGGCCGGGATTCGAACCCACATTCTGCTGCTAACACCAGAACTTGAGTCCGGCAATCTAGACTGCTCGGCCACGACACTCTACAAGTTTAACGAGTTTAACGAGTAAGAAAAAAACACCAAACACCGGTGATAAAACGTCATTATGACAGCATTTGGATAAAACTTACATTTTGGTGAATTATTGTAATTTTCATAGATGTCTGATGTGCAATCAGGGCCGTAGCGAAGGCATTTTCTTTGGGGGTGGAAGCCATGCAATTTACTGACTGACATCAGTGGCTCAGCCAGGATTTTCAGAGTGGGGGGAGGGCAAACATTTTTCGGGGTACATTTACCGACACAAAACTAATATGAAAAAATAATTTTACTTTATTTTACCCCAAATGGACTGCCACCCGAAACTGCAGCTCTTTCTGCGAGTAAAAATACAATGTATTACAAAGTACAAACAACTAATAACAAACAACTCGGCAAATCTTCAGCGCTTAGAAACATGATACATTTGCAGTCGGCAAACCCATAGCTCTAGGTTTGCCGACTGAAAATATATTCTGGACCAACCCTTGTTCTAGTACATTTGATGCTTTATTTGCCAACTGAGGCTCTAAATGCCGATATACGGCCCTGTGTGCAGTCAATTATTAGTGTATATTACATTTTGACTGAAGTACAAAATGTCTGGATCAATTTAGCCAATCATGGTTGTTGTATGATGGATTATGCAGACATGAGTATAATGTGCGACTCCGCATCTCTCGAATTGTATTTTGTGACAACGAACCACATCATGATAAATCAAAAGTAACATTTTCCATATGAAAAAAACTACAATCCTTGATAACTGGCTTGTTTAAAGCTTTGCTGAATTTTAAACTCCAAACATACGTGTTTCTCTTTTTTTTTAAATACGGGTATGTGTTCTTTCACTATTAGAAATCTGAACAAATTACTTCTTTAATATAATTATATCAGAGCTGTGTACCACAGGCGATGCTTTTGAAATGTCATCATCGTTAGAATGATCAGTGACACTGAATTGTGTGCTGCCTATGACGTGTAAATAATTCAAATTGATTTTTTTAAAGGGTGGTATAGAAAACAGCGACAAAAATTAAACAGATAAGATAGATTTACTCAAGAAAACAAACTAAATATGTTACAATAAGCCAAATGTTGTGCAATAAGGCATCACATTTATTGAAACAAATAGTTTTTTCCTAAACCATGGAAGAGGGAGTTTGTCATAATTCTAATATACAGCGGTGTTGTCAGTTGAAGGGTGATGTGAACGGTAAAGATGTCTTCACTTGAAAAGACAATCCACGGCAAGGGGGGGGGGGGGCTCCAAGGGGAATATGCTTCCCTTTTATCATAAAAAATAACCAGAAATCAGTCAACCTGGTGTATGTACCTACTGTCTCAGTATTAAGAATAAACATGCATATGTCCCTCATCCCGTTTGCAGTTCACCCTGATGGTATCAGCCCCTGTTATTCCAACTCCCCTACAACCTGCATCCCAAATATAAAATAATGCACTACAAATGGTGAAAACAAGACAAATTTCAGGCCACTGTGACTACAATGAATAATCATGGCTTGATTTATCTACCTGTGACCTTTGGCTCGGATGCCAATAACTAATTCTGATTAGATCAGGTGTTTTCATCTGGGTGGAGTGAGTGGTACTGGGGATTTGGAGAATTCAAATTTGATCTTTGAAACGAGTAAAGACGATTGAAACCATCTTAGACCGAATGATAAGCTAGAATCATCGTTGGTTTTAAACAAAAATACCCCCTCCAAACACAAGAAAAACTAAAATATTAATAACAAAATAAATAAAAAATGTGACATTTTAGCTATGTTGAAAAGATCATAGATCATCGGCTCAGAGTAGAAAGGACTCAAACGCAGAGTTTGTCATTTTGAGTTATAGTTAATAGTTATTTTTGTTTATTTATTCTTTACCGGTTTTTTCCAAAGGGTCAATATAGGTATTAAAATATTTCACATATCACTTTGTGTAGAAAATTGTTTCTAAAATTGTTATGGTTAATTTTGTGGTTGTTATCATTTTGTCCACCGGATAAATCAGTTAGAAGTTTAAACAAACATAGTTTTAGCTGTAAGCAGAAAGGACTTATAAGCTTACCATATATATCCTTTTTACTTTGATTTCGTTTCAAAGTAGGCCTATGACGTAAATTGATTAGTTAATTAGCTATATTTTTTAAAGTTTAATAACATACCGAGCTTGTACCATTCATGACATTTATATACATGCATCATCACAATTTCGTTGTATACCTTTTAAGTCCTTTCTGCTCTAAGACGACGACATCAATATATCAGTTTTGATCCGATTCCACTCATGTCCAGAACGAGTCTCTTCCCCCACGATCGCCCACAGATCTTCGTCCGTGTCTGACGGGGATGCCAGCTCGATCGACCGACGCACTGACACCACCGCACTCCGACACCCGAGTACCTCCACCCATGTATATACATGTACATGTATAACCATAGAGAAATATAACTATGAAAAGTACCTCTGTACTTCAATGCAAAACCAATTCGTGTCATAATTTCATAAATAATATTTTAAAAATGAAGTGAATGCGCCTACTTATTTATTATCATTCAAATTGAATGTACATGTACATGAGCTGGAGTTAAAGGTTACACACAATGCTTTTTGTCTTCCTTCACAATATATTGTGAGAGAAATAAGTGTGTTCCAACGGTCATGGATAAGACTACCGAGTATGAGCAAAAGGTGGAACCTGTGGATTGTTCACAAGGGTCACGTGTTGTGTATAGTTTGCAGATGAAAATAGTTTTTGTAGCATGATGGTATTTCAGTTAATCTTAAAATGATTCATTTAATGAAACAAACATTGTTGCTCTTCGCAAACCATTGAAGGTAGACAAATCCTTACAAGTATCTAGAGGCTTAAATAAATAAATACACTGTATACGAATTTTTGCTGTATACATTTCAGGAAACTTATATACAGAATCAAACCAAATAAACAAAATCAAACCAAATCAAGAGACACCTTTTTGTTAAAGTTTCAGGTTATTTCGTTGTGTCTTTCACGAGAAAATAGTAAAAATGCATTCAGATTGTTGTATTTTTACTCACGTGGAAATTCATCATCAGCTGATGATTCATTTGAAATTTGTGTACATACATTTTTGTAGTTTTACATTTGTATTAATTTGTTATATTATTGATTGAATATGGAAGATGTTTCTGCCATTTCCATCTTAAAACCAAGTTTTTAAACAACTCGCTCAATTATTACTTTTTGTGTAATTGCTAATGGCGTAAGCCCCAAAAGTAATGATCTAAAATTTATGTCCACAATATTATGACAATTATCCAAATTTATTGTCTTGTAAATAGTAATAATTGCCCTCTTACCTCCGAAGGCTTAAAACCAGAATTGGTTTTGTCCAAAATCGGCATTTTGGGGGAAAATGAGTTTAAAAGTTTGAATCTTTCTGAAACATCAGAAACTCCCAAACAAACAGTGATCTTCAAAATTTCTCTAATCAATATTTTGTAAAAGTTTATTGTTGGGGCTTCATACTCCTTTCTGCCCTGGGTGGGTCAAAAATACCAAAAAAGGACATACCCAGTTTGAAGTCCTCGCCTTGATATTCGTACGACGTACGATGTTTAATCTGTGTCCGCCTGTCCGGTTTAGTTGATGGTGTCCCACAGACAAATCACGTCTAGTTCGTTGTCCGTGCGAACTTCCACTGATATAATGATGGTTATGATGGACTAAACAATCGACGTTGATATATATAGAGTGCTGTAACCAATCAAATCATTGCTGTAATAGGCTGACGTCCCAAGTCATTTGTAATTGGTGAAACTGTAACACGTGTATTATATTGTTTCCCATTTCACCCACATCCGGAGTTCGTGCCGATGAATGCACCGATGCGTATCCCTGTAGACAGAGTCTTGAGGCTTCACTGGGAAGGTCCATCCTGAAACTTTTACAGGTTGGTTGTTCTAACATCGTCCTATCTCTTGATACTGATAAAGTATGTATGCAGTTACAGACTAATAAGAATTGATATTTTTTTTAACAAATTGCCATTTGTGCCCACTTTTATATCTTTTATTCAGTCACTGGATTGAGAAGGTACAGCCGGCTCAGTCTTCGTCTCGTGGTGTCATCCATGAGTTTCGAATGGAGTAACTACATTTCCTTTATGAGCAACGCAACGAATCCTTAAGATTGAAACATTCTTGATGACAATGTAGGAGATGACAATGCAGCAATTTATAATTAAGGAAACTTTGCAGACAGTGACTTTATATTAGGTCTCTATGGCATTCTATGCGTGGCTGGAATAACTTGTAACTTGCTAAAATAGAAAATCCCCAAACATTCCATATTTGTTGTTGTTATGAAGTTATGAACTATAAATTTATCCATACTTACTTTGCCTTATATATCTTCCCTAATTTGCCATAGTGACCAATCCCGAATTAAGTTGGCATAGTGACCAATGCGGTATTGGTCACTTTGCCAAATTACAAAAATAGCCAGTTACAGCATTCGTCCAAAACAATAAGGAATACATGCATGTGGATTAGATACAATGGTAGATCTCTTCCTGAATGTACTAATGGGCAGGAGAACTTAAAATTTTAAAAAGTCGGATTGGTCACTATGGCAAATTAGGGACGATATATTTCCCAGTTACTTTAGATGCAAACATAGTCTTTAATGGTTTCATGTTTATATAGGCCTGGGTATAGTTTTAATACTAAACGTAGCCTTTAGTCAAGGCCCACGACGCACGAAGAAAGACCACGCATGCGAGTGCAGTAGCGGACTCCATGATGGCCTTTATCAGTCCGTGCTGTGGTCTTATGTTTTTCTTTATATTTCTCTACTGATTGGTAAAGAACTATTAATACATAATGCATTATGTAAAAGCCTATTCGTCTCTACATGAATCAATATAAACAAGAAGAACGTTTGTTGAGTTACAAACGTAGGTGTTTGGGTTTGGTTTTGGTAAAAAGTTGGAAAGTAAAACATTTTAAAAGCGTTTATGTAGAAATTTCAGGTTTTTTTAAAATTGATTACTTGTCCATGAACGAATGAAGAAGAAAATAAAGAAGAGCAATAAAATGTGTAGGGTCATATACACGGCGAATCTTGATTAGCAGTCAGACGCATTCACCACTCTGGACAACTGAGCTTCTTTACGTGGGCTAGTAAATCCAATCACTTATTGTGCCAAATTACAAGTATGTATTATTCCATTTGGGAGTTATAGTGCTTTTAAATTTCCACTGTCTTAGTGGAACTGATTAAGTTTGTATGGATTTGATGATTTTTAGATATATCTTCATATCGGGACTATGTTGTGCAAAATTACAAGCCTCTACGCCATTCCATTTGGATGTTAATGTGGTTTTTTCATTTTCATTGTTTTAGCCCATTAAACCGGAACGGATGGATTTTACAAAAATCAATTTCAGGTACATCTACCTATCATAATAAATTGTTGTGCCAAGATACAAGTCTGCACATCATTTCGTTGGGGAATTATAGGTCTTTTTTTTAATTTTCATTGTTTTAGCCCATAATAACGGAACCGATGAAGTTTGTATGGATTTGATGATTTTTAAATATATCTACATAGATCCAGTCAATTATTGTGCCATGTTACAAGTGTTTACTTCATAGAATTTAGTGAGTTACAGAATCCAACTGAGAGTTTAAGCTTACTACGTTGTGTCGTTTATGAGAAAATAGTGACAAGGCACAGAAAACAAGTTGTTTTGTTCTCATTCTAACGTGGATTGCCGTCTCCTCAAGTAGAACTTTATATTGGGAAATTTACTATAGTTTCTGTTTTTGCCGAATGTGCAAATCTGTTAGTTTGTCTATTAAATTATCTATTATATACACTGTAAAAACGTTGGGCAACATGGCGTTGGGTAAGGTTATTTCTCCCAGAATTGGTCAGTATTTACCACAACTGTTCACATATTTTGGCCAAAAAATATCTCACATTGGGCAATGGTAAACCAACTGTGTAACCTGTTGATATGTTGACCAGTGTTGGGCAACATATCAACCGTGTTTGCCCAATATTTCTTACAGTGTAAAGGCAAATCATTGTTGGGGCTAGAAAAACATTAAGGAGATGGGGCTATAGAACCCACCCCCTCCCCCGTAGAACATCACCTTATTCACACAGTTTACTATTGCAAGAAAAACGGCTGGTGGGCGTGTTTTTTACTAATGCTTAACGGATCAGCAGCGCCATGACATGAATACGGCACGCAAGCCAAACATCCAATGCAGCTTCGTGGATCTATGACAAGAGTCATTCAGTACATCCTTTGAAAGTCTATATTGCTATCAGCGAGTAATATGGCAATTTATATAATTAATTTCAGATTTATAAGGCGTTAAGTGGAAATTAGCTGTCAATGCGTGGAGCAGTAATAAGCATGAAGGCAAACACTTTGTATACGCTAAACTGATTCTCAACAAGAAAGATGTATCTTTCTCTATTAATAATATACAACGTTTGAATAAGTTTTATATATATATATATATATATATATCTGTCATTTATGCTCTGATTCAAATTGTATAGACCATGTGATTTGTTGACACTTTGTGTGACCTTTAGGTAGGCATGTCACAGGAACGAAGAACAAAGAACCGCCTTCCGAGGATCTATTATTCCCTTTCTTATATGTCCTCGGACGGTTTGCAGTGCAACCCCCCCCCCCCCCACACACACACACACACACACACACACATTCTCATTTTTGCATCCTTGTGGAGACCTCTATTGTTCTTTCCTTTGTCCCTGTACTTAACAATTTCCCATAGGATTTGTACACAAATTTCCTTGTGGAGCACGGAGCATATGCGTACGAGCCAGGGGGGCAGGGGGCAACTGCCCCCCCCCCAAATTCGGGCAAAACAGTGGGTAAAATTTGGGCAAAGCAAGAAGAAAAAAATTTGGACAAAGAAAGTGTAAAATTTCGGGCAAATCAACCCCTCTGCCCCCCTTAACCAAAGAGTCCCCATACGCCCATGGCACGGAGTCCTTTAGAATTCCCCTGTGGAGACCAATTGTTCTTGCCTTTCCCTTTTGTTAGAGGACTCCACAAGGTAGCGAAAGTAAGAGCACAGAAACTAGTACGAGTGCAGAAACATGCCCTTTTCCAAATCGTTTTTTTTTTAATACAAAAATACATTTGTTTTCAATTATGATTCCAGATTTGAAGAGAGGAAGACTTCTTCTCAATAAAAACCAAGTTTCCTTACGGAAAAAACAGGGAAAGTGCTACTAGTACTGCTTGAGAATAGTTCAATTTGTAACACTTGTTGCGCAGCTCATGGCACCAAACCGAATCGGCTGTTTTGCAAGCTCGGGCGATGACGGATGAATCAAAAGGTGATCCTGGACTCCTACATTGCCCATATTTGGAAGTCCTATTCATACCAAATACATCCGAACACAGTTCCGACGATTACCGAAACAAGCCACGTTTTCGGGTGTACGGATCGGTTGAAATTATGCTCTCAATCCAGGCCTCAAGTTTTCTCGTGATAAACGAATACTTATCTTTAGTACATTTTCACTAAGTTTAAGATCCATAATTAATCGAGATCACCTTTTGATTGACGCATTTTTGTGGGGCCCCGTTTTGATTTTACCGGCGTGTGGCCGATATAGGGTGACTGTCGTGGATTTAAATCAAACAGTTAAATATGTGACCGTTTTATTCTTTTATATCAGTAAAAGATCAATAAAGTTTTGTTTTGTGTGTTTATTGTTTTTGAGAGTGTTATTTTACCATTGTAAAAATGCCCCCCATTTTTACTAGTTGTTCCCGCCCTGGACAGAGGAGCTGTTCGTGACGTCATGTCGGGAAGAGATTTATGATAAATAAGAATACATCTTTCACAGTCACACTGCCTCTAATGATCACGATGACAACACGAGAAGTGGAAAACTACTAGGCCGAGTAGCACATAATCCCGTCCCGCAAACGTGCGCCCGCCGCGCGCGGGGAGACTCTGAGGGCCCGGGAATTTCTTGCGAGTGAAACCCTTGCTCTGGTGAAACAAATCATGAACGAGTACAGTTTAAAACTTACCCTGAGTTTTTCTCTCTTTGCAAGAGCACCTCTTCTTGATTTTTGGACCTTTGTATCCTTCCTATTCACTTTAAAAATGGTCGGGACGGCATCGAGTCGCAGCTTTGGCAATCTTTTCAAGCCGAAAGAGCTGTACATCCCCTGGCGATCTTTGTCATAACAACTCGGCTCAAAATGATCGCTGCACAAAACTGTGTGAGCCGATGGACCTGACCACTTTACTCTTGTCAGTCGAACTTTGCTCGTCCAAATACGGCGATATTTTGGGTCACTTGGGAACAGATGAAGGCTAACACCGTCTTTGGTGGTGTTGCTGCATCCTGCAGCAACACATCTTCCCGGCATTTTATTAGTTCCGGAAACAAAAATCACGGAAGAAATGCAATCGACGCTACGTGTGTGAATGTGTATGTATGTACATGTACATCATGTACACATCGGATCTTCCTGACCTGACGTCACATATCTTATGCAAATGAAGCTTCCACCATGGGGCGGGGTTGCCTCCCCCAAACACTTTAAACATTGTTTTAAAATACTTGTACTCAGAAATCAATGATTAAATAGACACAGGTGGGTCTCAAAAACAATATTTTATTACAAAACGCCTTAAGTAAAGGATGTCAGTCCCCCTTTAAGCTGGGAATATGTGGTCTCCCGAAGAAATTTCGAAGCTTGTGACAATGCACCAATGCGTATCCCTGTAGGCAGAGTCTTGAGGGAGGGGTTTGGGCTTCAGTGGGAAGGTCCATCCTAAAACTTTTACAGGTTGGTTGTTCTAACATCGTCCTATCTCTTGATACTGATAAAGTATGTATGCAGTTACAGACTAATAAGAGTTTATATTTTCTTGAGCAAACTGCCATTTGTGCCCACTTTCATAGCTTTAATTCAGTCACTGGATTGAGAAGGCACAGCCGGCTCAGTCTTCGTCTCGTGGTGTCGTCCATGAGTTTCGAATGGAGTAACTACATTTCCTTTATGAGCAACGCAACAAGTTCTTAAGATTGAAACATTCTTGATGACAATGTAGGAGATGACAATGCAGCAATTTATAATTAAGGAAACTTTGCAGACAGTGACTTTGTATTAGGTCTCTATGACATTCTATGCGTGGCTGGAATAACTTGTAACTTGCTAAAATAGAAAATCCCCAAACATTCCATATTTGTTGTTGTTATGAAGTTATGAACTATAAATTTATCCATACTTACATTGCCTTATATATCGTCCCTAATTTGCCATAGTGACCAATCCCGAATTAAGTTGGCATAGTGACCAATGCGGTATTGGTCACTTTGCCAAATTACAAAAATAGCCAGTTAGAGCATTCGTCATTTGAATGCATGCTCTATCTCCAAAACTATAAAGAATACATGCATGTGGATTAGATGTTTATGTTTATGTTTATGTTTATACAATTTAGTATAGCGCTCAATACTGCAGTTGAAAAGCATTCACTGGCGCTTTACAAAAAAAAGAATAGAAATACAAATTATACAAATATACAAATACACACAAGCATATGAAACATAATACTCAAGAAAATGCTCGTGCAAACAGGAAGGTTTTTAGTTTTGATTTGAAGCATTCAAGCGTATCGCAGTTCTTCACATTGTTCGGCAGATCGTTCCAAAATTTGGGCCCAGCGACACTGAAAGATCTGTCACGGAATGTGGCATTTCTCGTGAACGGAACATGTAATACACAGTCACTGGCAGAACGTGTAGAATAATGGCTTTCACGTAGCCGAATTAAATTCGCAAGATATGGGGGTGCCAGGTGGTGAAGACACTTGTACACGAGAACGACCAATTTGTACTCAGCGCGGACATGTATGGGAAGAATGTGCAATTTCTTGAGAGCGTCTGTGGAACTTGAGAACTTCGATCTGCCAAGGATAATTTTAGCAGTTTGGTTCTGTATGCGTTGTAGTGGCCATAATGATGATTTAGGCAAATTAATGAAAAGTGAATTAGCATAATCCATGTGAGAAAATATAAGGCTATTAGCTATTTTGAGAGATGAGGTTATGTCCAGATATTTGCGTAATTTGTTGAGGTTGTGCATTCCATATGCAGCAACACGAGCTTTAGAAGATATATGTTTTTTTAGAGTGAGGTGTTGGTCTAGTTGAACTCCGAGTAGTTTAATAGTATCTGATCGGCGTACTGAGCATTCATCAATGATGATTTCATCAAGATGACATTTTGGTAACAATGCTTTGCTTCCGAATACTATGAGTTCGGACTTAGAATCGTTCATTTTAAGCCGATTTTGACACATCCATTGTTTAATATCATACATTGTAGATGACAATGATGATGTCATACTATGCTCGGAATGATTGTCACCGGGATTATATGGCCCATAAACACAGTGATCATCAGCATATCCTATCAGTTGAAGGTTGTCATCAATAGCTGTTTCTATCGTACTAGCATAACAAGAAAAATATACGGGTCCATTGATACTACCCTGTGGTACCGAAAAATCCAATGCTATAGGATGCGAGTAACTGTTCTTAATACACACGGCGAAGGTTCGACCAGTTAAATATGACCTCGTCCACTCTAACGCGTCTCCACATACACCGAACCTGGACTCCAGAATTCTGAGTAGTAGATCGTGGTTGACCGTGTCAAAAGCCGCACTTAAATCAATCCCGATGAGGGGTGTTAGGCGTTTGGATTCAAAGTTGTGAAGGAGGTCGTTGAATAATTTGACGAGTAAAGTTTCTGTACTATGTTGTGCTCGGTATGCGCTTTGGTACTCTGGGAGGAGGTTGTTGTCATTGAGATGTTGGTTGAAACTAATCATGGATGCTTTTTCTGTCAATTTGGACAAGTAAGGCAGGTTACTAACTGGTCGGTAGTTAGCGATAGTTTTCTCAGCATCAGACTTCTTCAACAACGGTTTTACGGATGCATTTTCCAACTAGTATGAAAGTCACACGACGAAAATGATGCATTGATAATTGAACTAATGATAGGTGTAAAAATATCACAATGCCTTTTGATCAAAGACGAAGGGATCGGGTCCAAATTGCAGGTTGTTGGTTTTGACTTCATTATAATTTTGCTGACTTCCTCATCATCTACCGCTGTGAAAGCCTTGAATTTCTTAACATCTCGATGTTGTGGGTTGAATAGAGGATACTGATCTAAATCTGAGCGAATTGAGTCAATTTTGTCATAATAGTAGTGTGCAAATTCACCCGCCAGATGAACATCTGATGTGGATTCTGGAAGCGGATTTGATTTTGTTGAACCCGTGAGACGAGCAACAATTTGATAAAGGGTTCTGGAATCGGAGCCACATGAGGTGATTTTATCTCGCACATAAAAGATCTTGTTATGTTCAAGATGTTGTTTATATACATTACGTAGAGTGCAGAATCTGTTATAATTAGTATCAGTTTTGTGTCTCAGCCAGTGTTTTTCGGCATTTCTAGTTGTAGTTTTGAGCTTTTGAGCTTCGGTGTCGAACCAGGGTACCTTAGGGCGGACGGTGACTACTTTGCTCTTCAATGGAGCATGCTTATCAAGTGTGGTTTTAAGTTCCATATTATAGGTAGTTACCATTTCATTGAAGTCGCAACTTGAATTAATATGTTGAGACAACTTTGTCAAATCTAACCTTAATGAGTCATGGTCAATGGCTTTAATTCGGCGGAAGCTTATCTCTTTGCGAACAAGCGGAGGACGAGATGTAGATATATTCGCAGTAATGAATCGATGGTCCGATAGAAAAAGTCCTGCGTCCACATTCGATACTACAATTACCGGCATCTTGTCGAGACAAAATCAAATCAAGTGTGTTTCCTGACGTATGGGTAACGAATGGAACCAGTTGGTATAAACCGTAGGAGTTCAATAGATCATTGAAAACTATAGTGTCTGGGTGGTTGGATTTATTGACGTGTATATTAAAATCACCAAGAAATATACAGTTATGATTGGAGAGAAATACTTCACTCATAAAAGTGTTAAGTTCATCGAAAAATACAGATGCGGTCACTGGATGAACATTTGAGTATGGTGGTCTATAAATGGCACATATGGTAATAGATAAATGCTGAAAGTTTACTTGATATCGTACAAATTCGAAAGATGGATATGCACCGAGGTCGACAACAGTGACAGATATGTTATCTCTGTAGAATAACCCTATACCGCCACCAATTCGATTTTCTCTAGGGGAACTCAAGAATTTGAATCCATGGGGTTGCAGGCTTGCTATTTCAAAAGTGTCAGATGATTTGAGCCATGTTTCAGTTATTATACAAAGATCAATTGAATCGTCTATGGCATAATGTAGGAATTGTTCAATTTTGTTTCTGATTGATCTAGCATTAATCAGGCCAATTTTACAGTTTGTGTTGTCGTTGTAAACATACTCGATTGACAGTGATCGAAGCAGACTCCTGTGCACTTTGTTATTATAATCCCAATTAGCTTTCCAGTTCACTGACCTCTTTATGCTGGATGGTTTGCCACGCTGTCCGCGGAACGGTTTGTGTATTCCCAATTCTTTCAGGCGATGGAACACATAAGGTTCAACACAAAGGTCTGTGTGGCGTTGACGAATTTCGTATAGCTGTGTGGACGTATAACGATATCTACGTTCTGGTTCAATGAGCTTGACGCTAAACATGGCGATTGGACACTGTTTGTACACCAAAATGAGTAGATACATTAAGAAGAGTCCGCTACATGATAGTAGGTTAAAATAGCTCATAATTCCGGCTATCAAGAAATGTCAATAAATATTGATTGTGGTGTAACTCTAATACTAGTAATAGACAATAACGACCAATTTCACAACAAAACAACGACATATCAGGAGCGAGTGAAAACGTGTTGCAGCCACACTCAGGCGCATGTAACAGTGGTAGGTCACTTCCTAAACCTTCTGAACCTTCTGAAGTTGTAGTCAGCAGGGCGAATCTAGTCCGCATGTCGCTAACTTTATGGTGCAGCCTATGCATGCTAGAGTGGATGAAACTACATGGTACTTGTGGATGAAACTACATGGTACTTGAATGTACTTATGGGCGGGAAAACTTAAAATTGAAAAAAGTCGGATTGGTCACTATGGCAAATTAGGGACGATATATTTTCCAGTTACTTTAGATGCAAACATAGTCTTTAATGGTTTCATGTCTATATAGGTCTGGGTATAGTTTTAATACTAAACGTAGCCTTTAGTCAAGACCCACGACGCACGAAGAAAGACCACACATGCGAGTGCAGTAGCGGACTCCCAGATGGTCTTTATCAGTCCGTTCTGTGGTCTTATGTTTTTCTTTATATTTCTCTACTGATTGGTAAAGAACTATTAATACATAATGCATTAGGTAAATGCCTATTCGTCTCTACATGAATCAATATAAACAAGAAGAACGTTTGTTGAATTACAAACGTAAGTGTTTGGGTTTGGTTTTGGTAAAAAGTTGGAAAGTAAAACATTTTAAAAGCGTTTATGTAGAAATTTCAGGATTTTTTTGGAACTGATTAATTGTCCATGAACGAATAAAGAAGAAAAATAAAGAAGAGTAATAAAATGTGTAGGGTCATGTTCACGGCGAATCTTGATTAGCAGTCAGACGCAGTCCACCACTCTGGACAACTGAGCTTCTTTACGTGTGCTAGTAAATCCAATCACTTATTGTGTCAAATTACAAGTATGTATATTATTCCATTTGGGAGTTATAGTGCTTTTAAATTTCCACTGTCTTAGTGGAACTGATTAAGTTTGTATGGATTTGATGATTTTTAGATATATCTTCATATCGGGACTATGTTGTGCAAAATTACAAGTCTCTACGCCATTCCATTTGGATGTTATTGTGTTTTTTACATTTCCATTGTTTTAGCCCATTAAACCGGAACGGATGGATTTTTAAAAATGAATTTCAGGTACATCTACCTATCATAATAAATTTTTGTACCAAGTTACAAGTCTGCACATCATTTCGTTAGGGAATTATAAGGCTTTTTTTCATTTTCATTGTTTTAGCCCATAATAACGGAACCGATGAAGTTTGTATGGAAATGATGATTTTTAGACATATCTACATAGATCCAGTCGATTATTGTGCCATGTTACAAGTGTGTACTTCATAGCATTTAGTGAGTTACAGAATCTAACTGAGAGTTTAAGCTTACTACGTTTTGTCGTCTATGAGAAAATAGTGACAAGGCACAGAATACAAGTTGTTTTGTTCTCATTCTAACGTGGATTGTCGTCTCTTCAAGTAGAACTTTATATTGGGAAATTTACTATAGTTTCTGTTTTTGCCGAATGTGCAAATCTCTTAGTTTTTCTATTAAATTATCTATTATCTACACTGTAAAAACGTTGGGCAACATGGCGTTGGGTAAGGTTATTTCTCCCAGAATTGGTCAGTATTTACCACAACTGTTCACATATTTTGGCCAAAAAATATCCCACATTGGGCAATGGTAAACCAACTGTGTAACCTGTTGATATGTTGACCAGTGTTGGGCAACATATCAACCGTGTTTGCCCAATATTTCTTACAATGTAAAGGCAAATCATTTTTGGGGCTAGAAAAAACATTAAGGAGATGGGGCTGTAGAACCCACCCCCTCCCCGTAGAACATCACCTGATTCACATAGTTTACTAATGCTAGGAAAAACGGCTGGTGGGCGTGCTTTTTTTCCAAATGTTTAACGGATCAGCAGCGCCATGACATGAATACGGCACGCAAGCCAAACATCCGATGCAGCTTCGTGGATCTATGACAAGAGTCATTCAGTACATCCTTTGAAAGTCTATATTGCTATCAGCGAGTAATATGGCAATTTATATAATTAATTTCAGATTTATAAGGCGTTAAGTGGAAATTAGCTGTCAATGCGTGGAGCAGTAATAAGCATGACGGCAAACACTTTGTATACGCTAAACTGATTCTCAACAAGAAAGATGTATCTTTCTCTATATAAACACATTATAATAATATACAACGTTATCTGTCATTTATGCTCTGATTCAAATTATATAGACCATGTGACTTTATTTCCCGCCAGGCAAAAGTGTGTGTATTTGTATGCAGAGTTTGTACATTTTGTACTTCTCCACACATAACATCCAGAATTATTTAAAATTTCAGATGGATAAGATTAGAGATGTATAAGATTTCAGATTGAAAAAAAAATTCATATTAAGAATTTTTCTGCTGACTTCAAAATATCAGTTACAGTTTTGTGCCCAGCACAGTTTGACCTCAGTGGCTCTTTTGTAAACATGTGTTGTCATTGGTCACATCGTCTATACTACGGAAACAAAACCTACAATACAGATCTGTCTGTATCTGTATAGCAAGACATATGGAAATAATGAATTTCAGTTTACTATGCCGAGCTGGAATATAACCTTGTAATGCTAGTAGTGGAATAAAGCAATACAGAATAACAACTGAATCTAATTGATTGAATAATGAACTACAGGATACCATAAACAATGTCCCTATTGTTTTGTTACTTACACTTAATATAATGTTTTATGCTATAAAATGTTCTACAATTATTTAATCAACTTAAATGTTTAATGCTTGTGCCATTAGCGCTGTTCCAAAAACTGACATTCAAATTAAAGATGTATCGCCCGTATTTTATTCAAATATTATACCGGTATTGTCCCTTTAAACCAAGCTTCTGACAATTCCATTTCCATTCGAAAAATAAATTCCCAATGATCCGTTAAAACAAAAATTGCCGGTAAATTAACTGGCAATACATCAACTTCACACCAAATATATGTTTATGTAAATCTCTTTAATAATTTTTTAAATGTATTTATTTATTTATTTATAAATAAATAAATAAATAAATGTATTTATTTATTTATAAATATAGGCTCAAACTGTAGATAACAATAATTCAGTTCATTAGCATATAGCTCAAAAACCGGCTCGGAGATTTGACATTGTCTTCTTTTATGCAGTTTTGTAATGTGATACGACAGTTCAAGCATGATAATTTATCTACAGCCATTATGACTATAGCACTTGATATAATACAGTGAATATTATAATTCGAAATACACTGCTCAAAATAAAATAGGAATCAAAAGTATTTCTTCGTCCATTTTGTCCATATGAGGACACAAAAGCAGTTTTTGGTGGAAGTAAAGTACTAAAGGTTACTCTGCAACATTTTAAACACTTTTCACGTGTTGTGCATATCTAATGACGGTTTAAACTGGCAGATCATGTGATAAGGCATGAAAATGCAGATACACAGGTTGATGTACAGTACTCATTATCAAACTTGGCTAATCAGCTTTATTTCTTCATGAGTAACTCACAATTGATTTCAGTAGGATGTTGCAGCACCCCGGACTCGCACACAATCTGCACAACGCTTCTTCATGAACAGCACGGTGTTCCGGATCACAGCTTGGTCGAGGTTGTTCCACTCATCCTGTAGAGCTGCTGTCAGGTTGGCAACGTTCCTTACAGGAGGGTTGTGACTTCTGACTCTGTAACTGAGAATTGCCCAAATGTTCTCAATAGGGTTACGGTCTGGTGAAATGGCAGGACATTCCAGACGCTGAATGTGGCTATCTGTAAGGAACGCTGTTATGATTCTTGCTCTATGAGTACGGGCGTTGTCATCCATTAGAATGAAAACATCTCCCATCAACCTGTTATCTGCATTTTCATGCCTTATCACATGATCTGCCAGTTTAAACCGTCATTAGACATGCACAACACGTGAAAAGTGTTTAAAATGTTGCAGAGTAATCTTTAGTACTTTACTTCCACCAAAAATTGCTTTTGTGTCCTCACATGGACAAAATGGACCAAGAAATACTTTTGAGTCCTATTTTATTTTGAGCAGTGTAGATATGGTATCGAGCCAAAAGGTTTGCTGAAACAGAATCTCCAGACATAATGTTTTATATTCACAACGCGATTGGAAACATTTTGTCCTTATTGGAAATAAGGACAAGTATAATTTTGTGGGTTTTAATAAATGAATTTTCAGTTCTTCCCCAAAAAGAGGAAAACTATTATAAGATTTGATTTAGTTTTGCCCTACACCGACGTGTGTATAGCACTGTATGCGCAGTGCTTTCCGAGTGTCTGTGAAAAAACTACACAGGCGACTCGGGCGGGATTCGAACCCACGACCTCCGATCCTGCTTACTAGTGCAGACGTCTTGACCTCTCGACCACCAAGCTTGCCCAATAACGATTGGCCGGCTAGAATCCTATACAGCAGCGGGTTTCGCGATATATATATAGATTGGTAAAATTCTTGCGTCAGGAGATAAACAATTGATTTAATTTTGCCCTACACCGACGTGTGTATAGCACTGTATGCTCAGTGCTCTCCGAGTGTCTGTGAAAAAACTACACATGTGACTCGGGCGGGATTCGAACCCACGACCTCCTGCTTATTAGTGCAGACGTCTTAACCTCTCAACCACCGAGTTTGCCCAATGACGATTGGCCGGCTAGAATCCTATATAGCAGCGGGTTCCGCGATAATAAACTAATATAAAAATATTAATAATTATATTAATAAAAATATTAATAATTATGATAAATTATTCAACTCTTGGAATAATATTATTTAGGGGTATGTAGACTTAAATTTAAATAACTTGTCTGTATTATATCTACTCTAGTTTAATAGTAGATATTTCGATGGTCCCCAAAGTTTGATTTGTTTTTGTGCACAATGCACAGGGTTATAGGGTCCTCAAACGTTTGAGATAAACTAATCATTTTTAAGCAGGAGGTCGTGGGTTCGAATCCTGCCCGAGTCGCCTGTACAACATAGACGAAATGATTTTTTTTTAAATTAAAGTCTTTATACCCCTGAATAATATTCAAAGAGTTGAATAATCTATCATAATTATTAATAATTTTATGGGTAGATATTTCGATGGTCCCCAACCGTTTGATTTTTTGGCAAATTCCTTTCCCACTTTGGAAAGGTTTCGATTTTGCTCACCACCCAACTGTAAAAAAATACTTTGTAACCTTAAATCTTTTTTTATTCATAACAAGTGCAGTTTATGATTCTCTAAAACTAAATCAAAAATATTCCAAAACTCAAACAAAACAGATTATGATCCGAAATGTCCCTAATTTTCCGCAAACTTCAAGTCCCTTATTATTTCCTAGATTTTCGTGAAATTTGCCAAAATAGTACTGAAACATTTCACAATTTCTCTTTGACGGGACCCACCATTGTTCCATAAAGTTGGCCTATCATCGACGCATGTAACACTGTAAATTAAATATTAATTTTTGAGACTTTTCTTGCAGTTATAACCACGTACATGTACATGTAGGCCTCTACTCCATTCAGCTATAAGTGTAATAAAGGAAGGACTTGAGGAATTTTACTACCTTCTTGGGCAGCGCCCTCATGCGGCACAGAGGATTATTTTATGCGGATATGTTTACGGTAGAACAAGCCTGAAGATCTGACGTCACGCTTTAATTTGATAGGATAGACAGGGGACCAGTCTATGGTAGAACGAGCATGTGTCAATTAAAACATCAGAACGTGGCAATGAGCGCAACATGAAATGTGGCAAAAGGGTGAGCAAATCAAATTTCATTAATCGTTTGCATTGTAGCAAGTCTAATTTTACAGCGCCCTCATTCGTTTCAGAGATTCATTTACAAGCAGATCCTTGTCCGCGCGAGAAGCGATCGCCTTGTGGTGTTTGGAAATTTTGGTGTTCTATAATGGACACCTACGCGGCGCCTTTTTTTCTACGCGGCGCCTTTTTTTGGCAGCGACTTTTTTTCACGCGGCGATTTTTTTTTTACGCGGCGACTTTTTGTTTTTAGGCGGCGACTTTTTTTTACGCGGCGACTTTTTGTTTTTTACGGGCGACTTTTTTTTTACGCGGCGACTTTTTGTTTTTGGGCGGCGACTATTTTTTTACGCGGCGACTTCCGGGTTGTTGAGTGTTTAGGGAATCCCGTACAGGTTACTCACGCGCATGCGCTGATAATAGTGGCTACTTCCGCATAATTTTTGTATAGGCCTACCACTAGTGCTTATCTCTTACCCCACAATATGTATAACGCGTTAGTCGATTCCCAAAAGTCGCCGCCCAAAAACAAAAAGTCGCCGCGTAAAAAAAAAAGTCGCTGCGTAGAAAAAAAAGTACAAATGCGGAAGTAGATCAGTTAAGCACATGCGCGTGAGTAACCTGTACGGGAATCTCCAAAACACTCAACAAGTCGCTACGTAAAAAAAAAGTCGCCCCGTAAAAAAAAGAAGTCGCCGCCCAAAAACAAAAAGTCGTCGCGTAAAAAAAAGGTATGGTGTTCTATAATGGACAGCTACGCGGCGCCTTTTTTTTCTACGCAGCGACTTTTTTTTTACGCGGCGACTTTTTGTTTTCGGGCGGCGACTTTTTTACGCGGCGATTTTTTGTTTTTGGGCGGCGACTGTTTTTTACGCGGCGACTTTTTGTTTTTGGGTGGCGACTTTTGTTTTTACGCGGCGACTTTTTTTTTACGCAGCGACTTTTCTTTTTGTTTTTTATATATACGTGTAGGCCTATATTGTTGCAGAATGCCGTATATTTTTCCAGGGGCTTCCGAAGTCTGGCGGCTTTCTTTCATGTTTTTGCCCAGCCTGACAGTGGTTTCAAGCCAAACAATGGGGCTGTCAATCACCATCTAGAAAGCCCTTACTAGTGGAAGAATATTTATTTCAGGGGAGTGAAACAAATATACAATGCCTATTTTCTTTGGGTGAAAAACACTCAACAACCCGGAAGTCGCCGCGTAAAAAAAAAGTCGCCGCCAAAAAACAAAAAGACGCCACGTAAAAAAAAAGTCGCCGCCCAAAAACAGTGTTAAATCACCCGCTTTATTTGGGGCCCAAAGAACTTGGATAGCCTGGCTTTTGGCCCGGTGTTAGCCTCATGTTTTGAAAGGCTGTCGCTAACGTTTCCCCTAGGGCAGCATTGGATGTTTTAATGGCTGCCGCTAGGTATTCGGACACCTCCATTTTGAACAATTGTCAGGATATTGGTTAACCAGAATTAATCAAGATATATTCAAGTACACACACCGAGCGAATTAAATCCTTAGTAATTAAAGCAGTCTGAATAATAACAGAAAATTGTCTAGCATAGAGCATATATTATAGTTGAAAGTATGTTAATGTGTAAACGTACAAAAATGACAAATATGGAGCAGAATACCAGTCGTTACGGTACCAGTTTGCAATGTAGACAAACTGCAGTCTTGTATGCACTTATATCATTTCAATAAAATACAGACAGACAGTTCAAAGAAGTTTTATCTTCACACCGGAAATACAACTTGAGCTATTACTCAATTAATATCCGAGAACAGTAGTTTCAGCAGATAATTTTTGAACATCAAATGCCAGGGGTTTTAAAATGAAAATTTAATTATTCATGCAATTATAATTTCAGTCCATTCCAAGACTTCCTCATATCCTGTCTACAACGCCACTTATAGTATATCCACGGAGGTGGAGAACCTTATTGAGGCCTTGGCTCTCAACGGGGTAGGGAGTGATCCCATGGAAAAGGAGGACTAGAAGAACTGTCACACCAACACAAAATTATAAGTTGAGTGGAACCAGTGTATGTCTCTTTTATTCAGTTAACAATTGAGTCCACCAATCAAAATAAATTCAACAAATCCCCTGCAATAAGATACACAAACAGTATGCTCACATTAATGTTTACTAATCGATATAGAAACTATTGAAAAATACATGCGCAGTCAATCATACGAGAGTACCAAAGGAAAATGACTCACCCAGCATCTGTTTATTTCCGGGTCAGCTTAACTATGGAATGTAGCCCAACTTCATAAGTGCAATGACCGAGTGACCTAGGGATATCCCTCTATGAGTAATTTATATTTTATAACCTAGTCCTAGAAAAGTTACTGGGGATTAAACACTATGAGCATTCCATTTTTGGTTCTTTGATAAAAGCCACGACCAACAGTATCGTAATGCGTCATGCATTCAACGCGCGTAACTATACATACACACACAAGAGACTACATGTAATACAATTCCCGCATACCGATTAAGAGACTACATGCTATACAATTCCCGCATACACACATACGAGACTACATGTAATACAATTCCCGCATACGCACATACGAGGCATACAACGCGACGGTATTATACGCTATACACAATAGGTAAAAATGGCTGATCTAAAAATAGAACGCAAAATGTCGTGGATAAACTCTGCTTTTCTAACATTTCCCGCAAACCAAATGCTCACAATGACCTACCTACATGACCGCTGATAATTGTTATAACTAATCAAAAACAACATAGTATTTGTAGATCAATATTTAAGCAAGAAAATAGGTAAAAATAGTCTCTTACCGAGAAAAATGCCTTCCGATGCTACTCAGTACTGGCAAGATTGCAACAAGAGACCGCGAACCGACCGAACCAAGAAACCAAACTAATGTATCCGTGCGCTTTAAATGTTTGCCAACAATAGACAAAAACGACTTCAGACTATATTGATATGGTGATAAATGTGTATAGAAATTATTACGAAATAGGTAGGTCCCTTATGGGGTTGCAACCCTCATTACAAAAAGCCACACCTACAATTTTGCCGATGATGACGTCATCGGGGTTCTATATTCTTTCAGTGTACGTATGAAATTGGTATGTAACAAGGTTCTGCATAGTTTGATAAGGGAAATGAACTATCTGGTGTGTGTGTACGTGTGTGAATGAAATAATCAAACAATGCGATAATAATACATATCCTCACATTAACTACGTAATAATGCATTAGATGACCTCACCATGACGTCACAACGTTACCTGGAACTATATGTTAAGGTCTAACTATGTGTTAAGTTTTAAGGTTCTTTGAACTCTGCAACTATGTTTTGGCTGTACAAATACATTTACAGAATAGTGATTCTGAATAGTTGTTCACTTAAACTTCCGGTTTCGACTGGAAGGAGAGGTCAGAATAGGGTTATGTCTGTGTACGAAATGTGACATAGTTCAAGGTCTTTAAGATGATGCAAAGATTGTGAAAATATCTTATGTGGTTCATGAGATATAATTTTTTGAAATATTAAATTTTGATTTAGTGTAATTCGTTATCTGATGACCTCACCATGACGTCACAACTTAGGGCACAACTACATGTTAAGATCTAACTATGTTTTAAGTTTTAAGGTTCTTTGAACTCTGCAACTATGTTTTTGTCTCTGGATATATCTCACTGAGAAGAAGAACTAGTGGTATTGAGTTTGTAGAAAACAAACTCAGGGTGTTCGAGTGTGCATCATATGTGATGACGTCATCACCTAAAGTTGTTAAAAGACGAGAGTTACTTCAGGAGATGCGAGTTTTCATAATATATAATTAAAATAACATATAATGTGCTATACTGTATACATTAACTTCCAGTTCAGTCATCCCATATAATTTTTAATTCTTCCAACCGTAAGCTCCGGTTCAATCATCTGATGTCATTCATACTTCACAAAATTATTCCTCATAATATGGGTGTCAATTGTTCCAAATTTGATAAAATTCTGTCTCATGTTTTCTCAAGATAGCAAAAAGTGACTTTTTTAAAACCTGCCGCTAGAGGGCGCTGTTAAGAGCGATGACGTCACCAATTATATATTTTTGAAAAGAGCAGATCCCACTTAACATATAAAAACATAAAAACATAAACCCAGAATGTTTTTTTCGAATACCCTTTCAGATTTGCGTCAATTTATAAAGAACTTTTCAAACTTGAACTTCCGGTTTGGACCGGAAGTAAGGGTCAATAGGGTCATATCTATGTATCAAATGTCGAGTCCTCCATGTTCTGTATGATTATGAAGGAATCAAGAAATTATCTATTGTGGTTCACGAGATATGGAACTATATGTTAAGGTCTAACTATGTGTTAAGTTTAAAGGTTATTTGAACTCCGCAACTATGTTTTGGCTGTACAAATACATTTACAGAATAGTGATTCGGAATATTTCTTCACTTAAACTTCCGGTTTCGACCGGAAGGTTAGATTAGGGTCATGTCTGTGAACGAAATGTGGCATAGTTCAAGGTCTTTAAGATGATGCAAAGATTGTGAAAATATCTTTTGTGGTTCATGAGATATGATTTTTTTGAAATATTCAACTTCCGGTTTCGACCGGAAGGAGAGGTCAGATTAGGGTCATGTCTGTGAACGAAATGTGGAATAGTTCAAGGTCTTTAAGATGATGTAAATATTGTGAAAATATCTTTTGTGGTTCATGAGATATAATTTTTTGAAATATTCAACTTCCGGTTTCGACCGGAAGGAGAGGTCAGATTGAGGTCACGTCTGTGAACGAAATGTCACATAATTCAACATCTTTCAGATGATGCAAAGGTTATGAAAATATCTTTTGTGCTTCATGTGATATGATTTTTTGAAATTTTAAACTTTGATTTAGTGTAATTCGATATCTGATGACCTCACCACGACGTCACAACTTAGGACACAACTGCATGTTAAGGTCTAAGTATGTGTTAAGTTTTAAGGTGCTGTGAACTTTGCAACTATCATTTTTTGTTAGATATGTCTCACTGAGGAGAAGAAAAAGCAAAAAAAAACTGAACAATAACAAGAGGTGCTCGCGCTATAGCTCGAACACCTAAAAACAACCCGGGTATCTCAAATCCTAAAAAAGCTCAGAGACTTGAATGAAACCTTAGCATCAGCTCAAGAAAAGGCGATAAACCATGACCACTGGAACATTATTATTGAGGGCGCCATGTAGAAAGACGAACAGCGTCGATGATGATGACGACGAGGGCCCAATAGACCCTTCCCGTGAAATATGATAAATGCATTCGCACATGCGCTCAAACACCACTGGTTGGCAAACTCAAATGCAGGATCGTCACGCAATAGCGTACGCTAAATTCAGTCAATATTAATGGAGACCAATGGCTAAGTGCAAGCTATAACGCGCGCTAGGCGTTGCGTGACGATCCCGCTTTTGAGTTTGCCAACCAGTGGTGCTTGAGCGCATATGCGTGAAAGTAATTAGCATATTTCGTGGTAAACTATTGATAAAACTGCGTATAAATACAGCCATACTTTAAAAGATATATGAATAAAAATACATGTGAAAGTTATGTAATGGAATAGGAGTGTTAGTTTTAGATAAACTCAGTGACTGAAAATAATACCTTACATGAAAAGATTACATTAACGTTACTGCTGCATAAATAAGCCAGTAATTTTCAGAAAGAACCTTCTTAGTGCTAGGTTCGAAACATCAGGCCAATAACCATTATTTTTATTTTTTTAAAGCAAAATAATGAGCAAATTCAGCAGTTAGAAATGTATAAAATGCAGTTTTTCCAATTTAAAGAATGAAGAGAAGCTACCACGGCGTTATGAAGTGGCTTAAGTTTATATAAGTATAATAAACCTCTGCCATTCAAATTCCGGGAAACGCCCATTGCAACATCCACAACACAAGTCCCTATATTTTTTATAGAAAAAAAATAATTTGATTTATTTCTGAAATAAGATGCAAAATTTTTGTCTAAGGTGAAACATTTATCACTGAGATTTAAAAACAAAAGCAATTAACATGTAACGTTTGTGTTGTTTGATGCGCTGCTCCAATGTGAATCAGTCAAAGAATCATGGCATGTGGCAAGCGTTCCGATTCTCAAACATGGAAGGACATCGACAGCACTTGTGTTTTTAAAGATATATCGCGAAAACAAAATATGAAATTCTGATAACGGAAACTGTAAATAAAAGCAATTCAAACGCATTTGATTCCGATTGAGAACTGCACTGGCCAATCGGAAGACTGTCCACGCCATCGGCTCATTACATACATGTAGTGTGGATTAAAAAGCGGGGTCCTGCCTTTTATTAATTCGAGTTTTTAATTTACTGGTAATTATCCTTGACGGGTTTGTTCGTTCAATGTTTCAAATGGAAGTTTATAACTTCCTTAAACCCAGAAAAAATAGTAATTCAACATGCATTTACATTTATCTTTTACCGTCCAGTCGGCCCAAACACGTGCGATACATCTTTAAATTAACTTTGATTTCAATGGCTACATCCCATGTAAATTCACAGCACATGGACGCAAAAATTGTTGAACAAAATATTGTTTTATTACATCTCGTGGAGTGTCGTAGCCGAGCGGTCTAGCTTACCGGACTGAAGTTCTGGTGTTAGCAGCAGAATGTGGGTTCGAATCCTTGCCGTGACACTTGTGTCCTTGAGCAAGACACTTAACCATAATTGTTTCTCTCCACCCAGGGATTAAATGGGTACCTGTGAGGGCAGAGTTGGTTGATTAGCCCTATATGCGCTGTAATGGCAGCAATTGAGCTGTATACTCCCCAGGGAGCTGAGATGGTTTCAGGAATAATTTATGAGCCTTTAGCACCACTTAGTTGGTGGATACGTGCGCTATATAAGTCCACACATTATTATTATTATTATCTCTTAAGAGTTGGTTACATTGTGCTACCAACACAAACCTTACTTCTGCTGTACTTCCACCATGAAAAGCTTCAAATCCTACTTGATATTGTTGTACTAGATCTAAAATGATATAACAATTTTAAAAAAAGGTAATTATTTTGGACACCCTGTATATGCTGATGCACACTGGGTATTTTTACATTCTAATGTATACAATATCTAAAATAGCAAAACATTGCTATGAAGTGATATAATCTCGATCCCATCAAATAATAATGGTGGATTTTTATATAGCGCCAACTCCATCACAATGTGATGATCAAGCCACTTTACATTATTATCCATGTCATCGGGCTACTCTTTTAAAAATCATTCCTGGATTATTCTCAACTTTCTCGGAAATATACAGTTCTGGCAGCCTCTTAGGCGTTCATCAGCTAATCACTCCACTCACAAGTCCCCATTTATACTCCTGGGTGAAGAGAAACAACTCATGGTGAAGTATCTTGCTCAAGGACACAAGTGCCGCAACCGGCAACGCGTGGATTTGAACCCACATTCTAACGACTTAGCTACCAGAACTTGTATACTGTGCACTAGACTGCTCAGCCACAACACTTCAAAAGAAAGTGATGATAATAGTATTGTATATACTATAGTATACATAATATAATATAATATAATATATATATATATATATATTGCATCTGACCGGGGCTTGATCCCTGGCTACTTGGCAGATATGGTTTGGCCTCTGACCTGGCCCCACAGAGCAATAGATAATTGGCATAAGTGGACCACCCACCAACATAGGGGCTGGTTAGCTCAGTTGGTAGAGTGCTCGTACGGTAATCGAGAGGTCGCGGGTTCGAGTCCGGCATCAGCTAATTTTTATTTGCTCGCGAACCGTTTATAATATTTCAGGTCAGTTTCTCCATATAAATCTACTTTGTGTACAACCACATAAAAGGCTTGTGTCCCGTTAATTGTGTGATCCCCGCTACTGCCGTTACCCGGGTTGTTTGCATCTGACTGGGGCTAGATCCCTGGCTACTCGGCAGATATGGTTTGGCCTCTGACCTGGCCCCACAGAGCAATAGATAATTGGCATAAGTGGACCGCCCACCAACATAGGGGCTGGTTAGCTCAGTTGGTAGAGCGCTCGTACGGTAATCAAGAGGTATATATATATATATATATATATTTTTTTTTTTTTTTTTTTTTTTTTTTAAATATGGCACCATAATTAATTTTCATAGAAAGATGAAATTGAAAAGCCAATATAAAACAAAATAAAAATAACCATGCTTGATTTATTATTGTAAGAAAACAAACATGGTTGTCTTTCTGAAAAAAAGAGTTTTTGCTGGACCAAAAATATAAGTTACATTATTTCAAAAGAAACATGTTCTTAAAACATTTGAATAAAACAAAATAGTACAGATAAATGAATAACTTTCTATTTAATATTCATTTGTTACAGCACAAAGCAGGAGATAGTTTGGGTTGGTTAAAGTAACAATATCGTGATAATCAACAGGGCATGGAATCAGAGGGCTCGTGTTTAGATTAACTGAGTGACTGAAAAAAATACCCCACATGATGATAAGGTCATATTACTGTTGCTGCTGCATAAATGAGCCAGTAATTTCCAGTCACTGTGTTCATCTTAAATTAGGACACCGATTACATGCCCTGTTGAAAGTCTGCTCTGATCTTGATGATATTGTCATATTCCCTTCAATGCCATTTTCTTAAAATGTTGTCTTTGATTTTGCTTTATTAACCCTAACCCCCTAGGTATTCTGGTTAGGAACCTTCCTGAATCCTCCAACATCCATCAGTGGACTTTTGGAAACATGCCCTTATCTTCAAAATGCACCATGCATTTTCATTGATCTTTCATATTCAGCACTTATGGCCTGTACTTCTTGTCCACTGGTGGATCCAGGGGGGGGGGGGGGACTAAGGGGGCTGTAGCCCCCCCTAAAATCGTTTTTAAAAAAATTTAAAAAAAAACAGAATCAGATACAAACGGTAAGGTATTCACCCTCATGTTTCCCCTCATTTCCCCCTGATGTTTCCCCCTCACTGTGCTTTGTTTTTCTCTCCCTTTGATTATTTCATTGTAATTTTTGTAGTACTGAAAAATCGTTCTTGATTCTCAGCCCCCCCCCCCTGAAAAATATTCTGGATCCGCCCATTTTGTCGGGTAGTAATTTTGCCCCATTTGAAGAGGTGAAAGTACCAGTTGCCAACAGTGCTGAAGTTTTCCAAAAAAGTGCCACTTTGAGGATTTTGATGGATTTGGGGTGGTTAGGGTTAATGTGCAGACTAGTTGTTACTCCCAAGAGACCATTTCAAACTGTTTTTGTTTCAGTATTTGCACTAATTAGACCATGTAGACAGATCCAGATTTGGCACTGAGCCCTACCCAAACTGTTGGTCAGACCATCTGCGCCATCTGGCAACTGTTTGTAAATGTGCGTATGTCCAAATTGTCTATAAAATGAAAGCACTTCAGAGAGAATAACTATTTTTTTGCAGGATAATTGGTCACTTTACAACATTTTGTATTCCAGTAATAAAATTTATAACCAATGTTGTATCTTCCCTTTAAGTGAATAATTTCAGGGATAATGAGGAAAGACATGATAGTACTGTAGGGTTATTCACTGAAGTCAACTTGGTTGTGCTTTTCTGAGTATTTTTTACTCGGAGGTTCATTTTGCAGATCAAGACACTTCGGTCCATTAATGACACCCTCAGGGAAACATTTCCAGGGATCGTTAGTATGGTGGCGCCAGTCACAAATGGCCTTCTGCATTGTCTCCACAGTCGTCTTGTGCACCTGCTTATTGGCCAGGTTGACCAATTCTTCGGGGTCGTGCAAGAGGTCATACAGCTCCCACTCGGGTCGATAATAGTACTGCTCGAGGGTCTTGACCCACTTGGTCGGTTTGCCGGCAGCCGTATTTTTCAGGATGTCTACAAATGTCGGGCAAGAAGCGATATCTTGTGCCATGGGGTAAGGGGCCCGGTAGTTCATGTTATGTATGAGACGGTATTGCTTGTTGCGCATGACACGCATCGGGTAGGACATTGTGATTTCATGGAAGTCGTGGCTCGAGAACACAACGTCCCAGTCTTTTGACGGTTCTTCAAGTGTCAGGGGCAACATGGACTTACCGGTCAGAGAGACGTTTTTACCAATGATTTTGTACTCGGGGAACTTCACACCGAACCAGTCCAGCACCGTCGGTACAATGTCGGTCGTACTGGTCATCGCCTTGCTGTACTGACCCCAACGCTTCTTGTTGTAGGGATTAGACACCATCATCGGCTCGCCCATGCCTGGCTCGTAGAGGTTGGTCTTGGCATTGGGGAAGGGGATGCCGTTATCAGCCGTGTAGATAATCAGTGTATCATTGAGGTAGCCAAAAGATTTCAATTCACTAAGTAGCATACTGACGCCTGTACATTAAAAAATAATAATAATAATAATAATCAGATGGATAGTAACGTATTAATTAGATGTTGTACCTATAGACAAAATAAAGCATGTTTCTAGGGACAATGGACTAGGTTTGCAAAACAAGGGACGACATCCAGATTTATTATTTAGAAACATTTATTTCATGCCAACATCATAAAGAAATAAATTTACATCATTTGTTCCAATGCATATAATAAGATAGATGCAACAAAACTGTTAAGCTGTAGATTAATTAATACAAAATAAACAAAACAAAATAATGAAATCATGTTGACATGTAGGGAAAATGGGGAAGCAGACCTTTTGTATCCTTCCCTATGGACAGACAAAACACAATCAATATGACATAATCCAAAACAAAGACAGGACAAACAAAAACACAAGTAAGACCGGATGTAGCTTTATTTGAGAGACTATCAAATTTCCATGACGTGTCTACTGTCCCATACAATTTTGTTTAATACTAGTATTATTATTATTAATCCTAACTCCCTAGGTCCACTTGCTTAGACTTAACCTGAATCCTTCCTAACTCCCTAGGCCCACTTGCTTACACTTAACCTGAATCCTTCCTAACTCCCTAGGCCTATTTGCTTACACATAACCTGAATCCTTCCTAACTACCTAGGCCCACTTGCTTACACATAACCTGAATCAACTCCCTAGGCCCATTTGCTTACACATAACCTGAATCCTTCCTAACTCCCTAGGCCCACTTGCTTACACATAACCTGAATCCTTCCTAACTCCCTAGGCCCATTTGCTTACACATAACCTGAATCCTTCCTAACTCCCTAGGCCCATTTGCTTACACATAACCTGAATCCTCCCTAACTCCCTAGGCCCATTTGCTTACACTTAACCTGAATCCTTCCTAACTCCCTAGGCCTATTTGCTTACACATAACCTGAATCCTTCCTAACTCCCTAGGCCCACTTGCTTACACTTAACCTGAATCCTTCCTAACTCCCTAGGCCTATTTGCTTACACATAACCTGAATCCTTCCTAACTCCCTAGGCCCACTTGCTTACACATAACCTGAATCCTTCCTAACTCCCTAGGCCCATTTGCTTACACATAACCTGAATCCTTCCTAACTCCCTAGGCCCATTTGCTTACACATAACCTGAATCCTTCCTAACTCCCTAGGCCCATTTGCTTACACATAACCTGAATCCTTCCTAACTCCCTAGGCCCATTTGCTTACACATAACCTGAATCCTTCCCAACTCCCTAGGCCCACTTGCTTACACTTAACCTGAATCCTCCAAAATCCTTCAGTAGTAAAGCAAGCATAATGACCACTACCATTGTATGCAGATGACATGTATGCGCACATGTGTTGCTTATCTGTGATACATGTACATGGCCCAGGGCCAGGGACCCTCCCTGCATGCATGGAGCAATAAACAGTGTCCACTGACCCAAGTACTGACCTTGCAATCACTATAACAAACATGGATACGTGTACATGTACCATGGAGGAAGGAAGGCAAGTATGCCTGGTAACCTCAATCCTCCAAAATCATTTTTTGGACAGACCAATATGTACCATGTAACCTCAATCCTCCATTCTCATCCAGTGTCAAATATAGCCTGATAACCTCAATCCTCCATAATCCACCAAGCAAATAATCACATCTGCACTCAATCCTTCAAAATCCTTCACCACTGCAATTTCCACATAACCCCAATCCTTCAAAATCCTTCAAAATCCTTCACTTTGGCAAAGAGGATTTTGGAGGATTTGGAAAGGTTAATGGTTTATTTGAACATTCATCGCCGCCCGAAGGCAGAATTACAAATATTGTACACAATAAATAAATAAAAATACCTTAATTTAAGAATTAAAATGATTAAGGGAGTGAGGGTGGGGAGGTGGTGGGAATAAGGGTAGATAGGGAATGTGAGTAAGGGTAGAGAAATACATGTATTGGTAGTTAATTCCAAATGTTGTTACTGATCTAATTACACATATACAAATTGAGATTCCACATGGTGTCACCGCAATTAGTCTTACTTGATCTAATTAAGTAACTCAATTAGTTAAAACTATTTAGCAGTTTAAAGCCCTTTTCACACGACAAACGCAAACTAGGGTCCTTGGTCTAGGGCGCCAGTTGTATTGACCACAGACGTTGGTCAAACTTGGATACGACCTTTCACACGGCGAAGAAACCAACGTACCGTGTCACATAGCCTTCGTCTTTTGGGGTGTCAAAGGCCAACATTGTTTATAGTGCAGTTAACTGGTATCCGCACAGCTAGCATGGAATCGCTATTGCATGTATTGATTACCATTTATTTTTCCCGCGCTATTGTATTGTATGTTTATTGTTAGCGTCCGTCCTCTCTCTCTCTACCACTCTCACAGCTCAGTGCAAAACATGGTGAAAAACGATATAGAATCGGTAATTTTTGAGCAAATGTCCAAAACTTCATCGAAGAAAAAAAACCAAAAGCGGAAACGTTGTTGTTTTGACGTTTTCTACACATTAAACTTAGCAACAAAAGCATCATCATTAACTGTTCGGGCGTCGCCATCTTGATTTAAAGGCATCCTGGGAAATTTTCTTCTTGCGCACATGCGTGGTAGCTCTCGCGAAACAATGGTCCTTGGTCTCTGTGCGGTTTGTTCATTCACACGGCCTATCGTGGTGAACTTTCACAACGATGTTTTTTTTTGTTGCTGGTCTCGACCGTGGTCAGGAAAAGACTACGGACCTGTGTTTGTGCAGAGCAGAGGTACATTTCACACGAAGTGTATTTGACAATGTTGTGTTCTTAGGACCATGGACCCCCTGCTTATTTCCCTCGTGTGAAAAGGGCTTTAGTAAGAGTAAGTGCGGTGACACCATGTGAAATGCTCAATGAGCAGTTTAATTAGACCTACAATTGAGCTATTCTGGTATCTCTTGGTACAACAAAAGGGAATGGTGATGGCATTATAATTTCTTAGTTGGGGACCATGTGATTGCTTGCATGTGGGGGGAGGGGATCCAACTACTGAATTTTTTGGGATTGAGCAATGATCTACCAAACTTAAGACATAGTTGTTTGCGTCGTTCCTTCAGACTTGTTAAATGGGAAGAAACTAGGGCATTTTTATAGTTGGTATATCTAGGTCCAAGTATAATCTTGCATACTCTCTTCTGAACATTTTCAAGGGTCCGGACATGTTTGTCAGTAATACTAAAATTCCAAACTGGTGTAGCATATTCGAGGATCGGTCTTATGTAAATAAGACCGATAAATGAAAATACAGAAACGAGTTGTCATTATTTGAGTTGTCACTTGCAACAAAATCAGTAAGAAAATCAGATCATGTAATGAGGATTAACAGAAAATAAGATAATTCTCGTTTCCCCCCAATAAATACCTGCATCCATTCTGCTGATTGAGGTATACTGAGCACTAATATCAGTCCTGGTTGCCATGGTATCAGGCAGAAACCATGGCACTATCACATCCGAGGGTTTATACTCTGTTGGGGTCCAATCATTGATCACCCCCATACCTGGCTGGCCATTGCCAAAACGTTCAGCGAATTGTCCGTATTTGGGGATATCCGTTGGGTCCGCGCGGTGGGGATCCTTAAACCCAATGTAGAGAAGGAAAGGCCTACACAGACAGAGAGACACAAGGGGAAAGAGAATACCATTATAAAAAGGTACCTTGGTCCATACGACTGATTGAAGTGTACTGAGCTGCAATGTCAACACGGGTTGCATGCGTGTCTGGGAGGTACGGTGGAACGATCACGTCCTCTGGTTTATAGATCAGAGGGTGCCAGTCAGGAATCACCCCCCTGCCCGGCTGTCCGTTGCCCCATTCCTCACAGAATAAACCAAGCTTAAGTTTACCGCAGCGGTGGGGGTCATTGAAGCCGACGTAGAGCATGAATGGTCTAGTGGGAATGAAATGGGACAGGGTTCATTGTGAGTGGATGTGTGAGAATTTGAATCAGGTAAAACTTGTAGCTTTGCAAGGTGAAGAGGCTGAGTAAGACTAATTGCGGTGACACCATGTGAAATTCTCAATTGAGTAGTAATTAGTTCTGAAAAGAACTGGAGGCATAACTCATCGTTTCGATCAGTATGCTCTGATCATCCTCAGGAGATCAGAGCATCAGGACGATCAGAGCATACTGATCGAAACGTCGAGTTGTACCTCCAGTTCTTTTCAGAACTAATTACTACTCAATTGAGAATTTCACTTGGTGTCACCACAAGTAGTCTTACTCAATTTGAATCAGAACAAATTTTGGGGGTCTCTTTTACATGATAATGTGCACTGCTGTTCAATTAGTCGATTAAATTGCCATCAAAGAAGGTGGCAAAGGGCGCTTTCTAAAAAAAAAAAAATACACTTACATTATTGAATAGTGCAAATTTTGCAAATATGGAATGAGCATCATTGCACGGCATATACCTTTATCATGCTGCAGCCATCTTTGTCAGACTCCCCATATACGCAATAACGATTACAGTCCCGATTCTCATTAAATAAAAGGAGTCAGACTATTTCCCTTCCAGCCTCGCTTTGGTCACATGGATTTGTATGGAAAAAAAAAGATGGCATGCCTCATGTACACACATGCCTCATGTACACACATGCCTCATGTACAGTGTACTCACATGCCTCATGGTAACACGTGTCAGCACCTGCCTCATACACGCACCTGCCTCATGTACGCACATGCCTCATGTACGCACATGCCTCATGTACGCACATGCCTCATGTACGCACCTGCCTCATGTACGCACATGCCTCATGTACGCACATGCCTCATGTACGCACATGCCTCATGTATGCACATGGCTCATTTACGCACATGACATATATGCCTCATGGTAACACATATTTCAGCAAAAGCCTCAATCAACATTTTTTATTCACAAACAGAATTTAAAAGAATCCAAGCAAATTTAGGCTACAAGAATATTACTTTATTTGGTACAATAAATGAAAGAAATCTTTAAAGGTTTGATGAAATAGAAATACTTGTGGTAGATTGAAAGATTGGTTGTTGAAACAACCTCCTTCGAGTTTTGTTTCTCCCAAACATATTTTCCATTCGAGAAAATTGCTATTTTTATGTCGGCGTTTTTTTGTTTGTTGTTTGTACACGTCATCAACAGCATTCGGTCATAAGTGTAACACGCCCTAGTGCGGCATCGCATGATGTACATATATGCTGTAAATGCATAACATGTGCATCACGCGATCATTCTATTCATTGATAATATGAAAGTCATATGAAAGGTCTGTGTCTCTGCCCGAGGTTTTTCTAGACATTGTTCTAACCAACTTTTTATCTGTACATGTGAAAAATTCAATTAGTTTTGATGTGTAATGCTGACAAGTCTAAACCCCATTGTAAAGATGTAAAACATGATGTTTGGAGTTTTTGAATAAATCTTTAACTACATGGAGACAGGGAGGACTTACTTGGTGGGATCCATCCTGAGGAAGGTTTGTACAAACTCTTTCATCCTGGTGATGTTGCGGGCACATTGGAGCATGGGGTTGTTAAACTCGGTCTCCTCATAGTCAAACTTATAGACGCTTTCAGGGCCCACATGCTTCTTGCCTATGATTCCTGCAATATTTGTACAAGGTAATGAAAATATGGGTAGAAAATACTTTTAAATCCTTGAAATATAATTCATAGAGAAAAACAAGGTCAAGTTATATTAGGGACTGAAAACGGAAGACATTATTGATTTAATTTTGCCCTACACCAACGTATGTATAGCACTGAGTATACACTGTAGTGCTTTCCAAGTGTCTGTGAAAAACTACACAGGCGACTCGGGCGGGATTCAAACCCACGACCTCCTGCTTAATAGTGCAGACGTCTTAACCTCTCGACCACCGAGCTTGCCTGATGACGATTGGCCGGCTAGAATCCTATATAGCAGCGGGTTCCGCAATATATATAGGTTGGTGAAATTCGTGCGTCGGCTGAAGTCTTGTTGGGATTTGAACCTACTATCAGGGACAGAACATGTCACCTCTTCAGTCTCCTCCAAGCAGTGTTGTCTTGCTAACTTGTTGACAAGTAACACTTGAACTTTTATTTTGTTTGTTGGCAAAACAACAACTAATGACAAATCTGAGGAAACATCTGTAGCAGGGACCAGGGGTATTATATTTGTTAAAGAAATGTATTAAACAGCAAACCTGTGAAGGTTTTAGCTCAAAACAAAGACTAAGTTGTGAGAAAAGTGTGAACAATTGCTACAATTTGTACACAAAACAGTTGGAACAGTGTCATACCTTCCCTCTAAGATTTTGACCCTAAAGTGACAAAAGAAAGAAAAAAAACTACAAATACCTGTCTTAATGCCAGCAGGCTTTAGTATGACCGGTAGAGACTGGACTTCGTCAAATGACTGGAAATGGTGTGGGCCGTGATGAAGGCCATACATGCCATTCTGATGCTGCGGCAGGCCGGTCAAGATGGCCGACCGGCTCGGTGAGCAGCTGCTGACGGAGGTGTAGGCCCGGCGGATGATGACGCTGCTTTGTGCAAGCTGATTGATGCCTGGTGTCTTGCACACGCTGTTGTTGTACACTTGGCTTTCAAAGCCCGCATCATCAGCTGTTCAAAAATAATGTTTGGAACAATTCATTATTGTCAGGTGTCAATCACAACTGTTGAGATGTGAATGATGCGCCCTCAATTGCAGCAATGCCAGATCAGCCCTGGGCCGTCCATCCCATGTTTAGAGATTACACCCCCCCCCCCTCACAGATATCTGAAGTTATTATTCTATGATGCAATATTTATAAAAAGGTTCAGCGATATTATAACATGATCCATCAACTAAGTGGTGCTCAAGGCATTATATTATTATCCCTGCTCATAAGGCTCATAAGGCTCATAAATCAATTCCTGAAACCATAACTCAGCTTGGGAGTATAAAGGCAGCTCAATTGCTGCCATTTCTAGCGCATATAGAGCAAACCAACTCTGCCTTCACAGGTACCCATTTAACCCCTGGGTGGAGAGAAGCAATTATGATTAAGTGTCTTGCTCAAGGACACAAGTGTCACGGCCGTGATTCGAACCCACATTATGATGTAATATTTATAAAAAGGTTCAGCGATATTGTTAACATGACATCATTTTGTTGGCTCTCTATACAATTCATTGACGGCTCTGAATATGCTAGGAGCCTAGAAAAGAATTTAATTCAAAATAACTCAATTAGTATTAAAGGCAAGGTACAATATTGGTATTTGGTAATGAACGTTCATATTCATATCTAGCCCCATTCTAGGGCCAATACTATACACTGGACTCCCTCCGTATCCTTGGCCCTATCCCCACATGTACAAAAAAGGTGTGATTTTTTTTCACGTTTTCATCTGCTATCATTACAATATAAAATTTTGTGATAAGTTATGCTTGCCCAAGCAGACACTTTTGGCATGAAGTTCGCTATCGTGAGATCGGTAATTTTATTATTTTTTGTTTTAATTTCAAAAATATTTCTAAAATTTCAGGATTAATGGATTTTATGCCGAAAGTGTACATGTATGCTTGGGCAAGGTTACCTAATCACTAAGTTTTAGGTTGTAATAATTAGCAGATAAAAAGTTGAAAAAATGTGGGGTTAGGGCTAAGGATACAGAGGGAGTCCAGTGTATTGGCCCAAGAATGGGACTAACGTTAGTTCATATCAACCCTCTAACTTTTACGAAATATATTTATAATAAAACTAACCTGTGAGAATTTGATCACAATAGGTGCTGAATGTAATCAAATGTGTTTGAGAAGCCAGATATTTGGACTAAGTGATTGCCTTCAACCAATCATTGAGCCAGGGGGCAGGTAACCATGGTAACAGGAGTAAGTAGGAGTTTTCAGGGGATTGCCATTTTTGGAAGAAAGTGGAATGATGATGTACATGTACAACTCGATCTGGGATCTTTTTTGTCTGTCTGTTTTTGTTGGGTTGAGGGTTTTGTATTGCTTCAATTTTCGAAGAAATAAATATTTATTATTTATTTATTTATTTTGTTTTGAGAAAGTGGGCCTTGAAAGATTATATGAAAATAATTTTCATACAGATAGCTGCGGTTGCAGTTGGGCCCAAGTTCATAGCACTTGCCTACCACTAAGCAAATTTTTGTATTAACTATAGCAGAAAATTTTGCTTTTAAAATTATTAGGCCTAAGTGTATTTCACAGATTTAAGCAAGTAAATTCAGTGCAACACGTGGGCTTTCACCATTTTGTATTGTTGCATCACTCATTTACCAGCAATAACGGCCGATAAGTTAGCATTCCTTTCTCTGTGCTAAACGGTTAGTAGGCCTACCACTGAAATGCAAAATGTACTGCAAGCAGAAACTTCGGCTGCTTATATAAGTTATAGCACTAGCAGTTTTATGAATGGGTCCTGGTCTAGGGGCCAATTTCAATCTTTTCATTGAGCAGATCAAATACTTACTGCTTAGCAAATTAGAACCAGCTAGAATTTAGAAGCAATATACACTACATGAAAAATTTGGCTGGTAACCAATTTTAGCACAAATACTCCGTGCTCAGCAAATATGAAACCGTTACGCTTCAGCAGCTCTATGAAATTGGCCTGTGACTGTGAGATCCAATCCATTGGATTAAAGAGCTACAGTAGCCATACCTGACTAGTAGTACAGTAAACTGCAGTTAATCTACAGATAAAAACCCACTTGGATCGGGAACACTCACCTATGATAACTAAGACATTCTTTTTAGCAGCTCTTGAGCTTTCAGCTCCCAGTCCCAGCAGCAAAGACACAAAACACGCCACCGATATAAATACAACAACTTTCATTGTTTAATTTAACAACAGTTACAGAACTAACTTAACACTAATATTACTTATTAGTTTCGTTTAGCATATGCACGGAATGCGACTGTCGTGGACGTGATAGTTACAAGGTCAACTTCAGGTTCCAGCCATCAACTGGCCACCAATAAGGTCATATAACCAGATGACAAATCACTTTAGTTCCCAAAAATTAGTTGTCTTTGATCCAACAGGCGCAGCCTGCAGCTAGCTAGCTAGTTTATCAGCCAGCTGTCTGTGTGGACGTCTGCTGCGCGCTGCACTGGCGAGTGATTTCATCAAGTGACCAAACAATTAACTTGTATCAGTCTAATCTTGAAATATGGCAAATCACTATTACCATGAAGGAAGGAAATTTCCTTCTTCCGTGCTATTACATTGCATAGAGGAATGAAAACCCAAAAAGATATCAACATGCTTATTCTTAGTTGTTGTTGATATCGTTATTGTTGTTTTTGTTGAACTTATTAATTGTTGATATGTGGCGCTTTGGTTCGAAATTCAAATTGAATAATCGACTTAAACAACTTTGGGAAATTTTTAAAGGAAGATGGCGGCGTCCACAGCTCTCTCAGGAGTTATGGAGAGGGTGGCATTTGTTCAGAAGGTAGTGAAGGAATAGCGCTTTGTTATTATTAATGTTTTTATTTCGAATATATAAAGCGGGTAGAATGTCGTATCTGGCCGCCACTATTTTTCATTAAATATAACCAATAATGTAATCTTACCTACCTGGTAAGGACTAAGGTGGAGAACATGGATGATGATGGACATACTTTACTAGTAAATTACTATACTTCAAATTATTCCAGGATATTTATTTCATGAAAAATCAGGCATTTTTGGTATACGATGACTTCCTCAGTCATGTCAGTCTGATCTTGTGAACTCCACAATTAGTGAAGGGGAGGATTTTTTTAGAAGGGAAATCAAGTCCGAAAACCATCATAAAAGTGGATTTTAAAGATAGTTTTCACTTTCTGTACCACCAAAAATCGATAGAATGATTTTTTAACTGGTTAGTGGTTGTAAAAAAAATCCAAAAAAGCCCTTAAAAAGTGGCGGCCGGATACGACATTCTTTCCTATAAAGCTTTCAATTGATCACAACCTATAAATAAAAATATTTCATAAAGTAAAACAAAAAATAATATTCGTGGTTGGACAGTTGCATTTGCCATCATTAGGCTAATAATGCACTTATCAATTGTTTCACCCACCCTCCCCCTCCCGGGCTGCCTGTCTCTTGATATCGAGATTTGTAAATTGGAAATGTTCATATGGATCTGATCCCTCAGCTAGTTGAGGGCCGTGTGCCAGTTGGATCAAAAACAGGGTCAGGGTCGCTGCAGTGCTGGTAATGTTGGTAAAACTGCTTGTGGGAAGAATGGGGTAGAATGTCGCATCTGGCCGCCACAATTTTTCATTAAATATAACCAATAATGTAATCTTACCTACCTGGTAAGGTGGAGAACATATGGATGATGATAGTTAACCAAGTTACTTCAAATTATTCCTGATCCTGGATATTTATTTAATGAAAAATCAGGCATTTTTGGTATACAATGACTTCCTCAGTCATGTCAGTCTGATCTTGTAAACTCCACAATTAGTGACCAACACAGTCATTGTACATGCGTAGTGGCAACTATAATACTATAGGATCCTTCTATTTTCTGAAGGGGAGGATTTTTTTAGAAGGGAAATCAAGTCCGAAAACCATCATAAAAGTGGATTTTAAAGATAGTTTTCGCTTTCTGTACCACCAAAAATCGATAGAATGATTTTTTAACTGGTTAGTGGTTGCAAAAAAAAATCAAAAAAAGCCCTTAAAAAGTGGCGGCCGGATACGACATTCTTTCCGAAGAATGTCATATCCAACCGCCACTTTTTCTCATTCATTATAACCAATAATGTAATCTTACCTACCCAGTAAGGTGGAGAACATATATGATGATAGACATATAGCCAAGTTACTTCAAATTATTCCTGATCCTGGATATTTATTTAATGAAAAATCAGGCATTTTTGGTATACAATGACTTCCTCAGTCTGATCTTTTCAACTCAATTAGTGATCAACACGGTCATTGTACATGTGCAGTAGCAACTATTATTATTAGGATTCTTCCGTTTTCTGAAGGGGAGGATTTTTTAGGGAAATAAAGTCCGAAACCATCATAAAAGTGGATTTTTCGCTTTCTGTATATACCCCCAAAAATCTATAAAACCCTTTTATAACTGGTTAGTGTTTGAAAAAAAAATACAAAAACCCCTTAAAAAGTGGCGGTTGGATACAACATTTTTCCCTGCTTGTAGTTGTATGAGTATGCTTACTCTCATTGAATCAGTATACATGTAAATTAAACATTCTGTGGAACTTTCAACTTACTACATTATGTTGTTTTCAGAAAATAGGGGAAATGCATTAACCCTAACTCCCTAAGCCCATTTGCTTACACATAACCTGAATCCTCCAAAATCTTTCAATTGTAAAGCAAGCGCGTGACATGTATGCAAACATGTGTTTCTAATCTGTGATACATGTACATGGCCAGGGACCCTCCCTGCATGCATGGAGCAAACACTGTCCACTGACCCAAGCACTGACCTTGCAATCACTACAACAAACATGGATGTACATGTACCATGGAAAGGCAAGTATGCCTCAAATAACCTCAATCCTCCAAATCCTCCTCTCAATCTTTCACTTTAGCAAAGAGCATGTAGCATGTAACCTCAATCCTTCAAAATCCTTCACAATCCTTCACTTTAGCAAAGAGGATTTTGAAGGATTTGGAAGGTTAGGGTTAAGATATTTTGTACTTATTCTAATGTGGAATTTGACAGAACTTCAGAAAAATTTTTTTTGTTAAGGGCAGTTTAATACAACCATTGGCTTTACACTAATTAAGTTTTACATTAATATTTGACCAATTGATTATGTTTTAATAAGGCCAAAAACAAGGTCTCCATTTTGCATCAGACCCGCGTGTCAGCATTTTTGGTTTTCTTTTTTTTTGCTGTGAAACGATGTCTAATTGCAGCCAAAATTGTTGGATCGATTAGAACTGGGAAAGAATGTACAGCATACAACCACCACTTTATCTATCCAAATTATGATTATGATCACAGATTTTCCTTTAAAATATGATAGAGGACACACTTAACCCTCCAACTATCAGTGCAAATTTATGAACAAACCAAACCGGCCACTCCAAGCCATTGCTATGGAAGGTAATGGCTCCTAATGGCTATACTGCATAGTAACATAATACCTCATGTCTGATTGACATATTGCAGGGGCATACTATTATGTTCCAGTCTCAGTGGCTGGTGGTGGCTTACTCTTGAGAGTCTGTTTACAAAATAACTGCTGATAATCCCAATGATAGGTTTTTGTACATTGGTCTCCAGTGGCCTCAGAGTTTTACATACAAGATTACTTAAAAGGGTTAGTGTGGCTTATATGCACAAACTATATGTGTACAACATATTGGACATTGAGTGGTTGGGATTGGCCTCCATGTGTAGGAGGGTTTTAAGGAGAGGAAAATGTAGGCAAGTGAGGATTGGAAACGATATTTTGGGAGATTTTGAGCGATTAATGTATGCGAAACCGGTGAAATGTTGGCCATTTTGTCATCTGCTAAAAACACATGCTTAGACATTGTGCACAAGTGGCAGTTGGGTTCGACATTCTTTCCCAAAGTTCTGCCGTGCTGTGTTTTAAACGACTTTTTCCCAAAGGGGTATGAAAATTTGTCCAATGTGTGCAGCCTGTCTTAGCCACCATACTTTGTGTATGGGAAATTTGGTCACATGTATCACATTTCACTGGTTGGCAACCAAAAAAGATTACCTAAAAAAAATTTTTAAAGCACGTCACTGCACCAATTTTTGAAGCCGACCCATAGTATTAGCCAGAGGGGTGTCTGGCTGTCTTTTAAACACACTGTTTCAATTTTGGACACCCTATTTCATCTGTCATTGCAAGTGAACAATTTGGACACCCTGTTTTGAAATTTCCAGTAAATTTGGACACCCTATTTCTAAATCCTGGCTAACACCTTGAGCTGAACTATGACCAGAAACTGGAGACTTTTATTTTTAGTCTAACTTTATAACATTATATAAGTGAACACTGTTTGTAGTGTACACTGTTAGCCACAAGGGCTCGGCCACCATAAGCCACACAAACCATCTGAGCTAGATCATGATGAATGGTCTGGATTCAAACCCTCAATCTGTCATCCTGATTGGATTTGGCCATTGGACAATCCGTCATCCTGATTGGATTTGGCCATTGGACAATCTGTCATCCTGATTGGATTTGGCCATTGAACAATCTGTCATCTTGATTGGATTTGGCCATTGAACAATCTGTCATCCTGATTGGATTTGGCCATTGAACAATCTGTCATCCTGATTGGATTTGGCCTTTGAACAATCTGTCATCCTGATTGGATTTGGCAATTGGACAATCTGTCATCCTGATTGGATTTGGCCATTGAACAATCTGTCATCCTGATTGGATTTGGCCATTGGACAATCTGTCATCCTGATTGGATTTGGCCATTGGACAATCCGTCATCCTGATTGGATTTGGCCATTGGACAATCTGTCATCCTGATTGGATTTGGCCATTGGACAATCTGTAATAATTCTGTGTTCTGTATACTATTTCAGCTGCCTATGATCATAAAGGCAACATCTGATGATGACACGCCCACCGCAGGCTATCTATACCAAGAAATATCAGGTTGGGATCATTAGGTTACTTTGTCATAGGTTGCTTTGTTAAAAGTTTACAATAAATACGCACTGCACCGCTACCATGTTACCACCATATGGTGTCAAACAACCCTTGAAATATTTCTTTTTTGATCTGCTGCTATTTTCAGTAAGAATATGTTATAGGAAGAATTATAAATCTTGACGAAACAATAATTGTTTCGGCCTGCAGGCTGAAAAACCTTATAACTTGATAAACACATAAAAGATGAGGTTTGGATAAATTCATGAATGGTTTTGGAATATTTGAAAAAAGTTTATTGTGTTCTTTATGAAAAGTGGCCTAAATTGAGTAGTGTTTGTCACTGGAGGGGTAATCCTGTTTAAATGAAATATTAACCCTCCTACTACTACAAGGTTAAAAAACAGTCAAAATGTTGATATACTTGCTAAGGTATATCTAGTGCACTTAAAAGTCAAACACTGTCAAACCTTGCGTGTAGTAAGTACATTTACAGGTCAAAATGAGTCGACCATTTTTTGCTGGTAAAAGCGTTGTCTGGTATTGTTCAGAGTGGTCAAAATGACAGTAAAAACCAGTCAAAAATGCCCCTGTGTGCACATTTGGGTCAACAGTCAAAACAGGCAGTTGACTGGTTTTGACCTCTATAGCAACTTCCCACTAAACTGACTAAAGTGCAAAGGAGGGTTAAATTCAAATTAAAACATTGTAAATAGAGAATTATCTGTTGCAAACTGCTTACCAACCTAAAGGACCTGTAGTATAAATGCAAAAGAGTAGTAAATGGCCTTTCATTTCGAACATAGAAGGTTCTTCTCAAAGGCAAAAAAAACATAAAGTGCATCATTGGTGAAGTTGGCAACACTGTTATGCTTACCACAAGTGTACTTACTCTCTTTGAAAATGGAAGAGAGATCCATTAGACAACCAAACTGTGTAAGTTTCAACTCATTATGTTGAGACATTCATGAGAAAACTTTCAGATTTTGTGCATTCATTCTAAGATGGAATGAAAGATATATCGCTCGTGTTTAGCTAAGATAACCGACATAATAGAATTTATAAAGTGAATGAATTTTAAAAGATAATATCATTGTTAAATGGTTTAAAAAAATTGTGAAATTCTGATTTTGAAACTGTAAATAAAAGCGATATACATGTATCTCAGTTTGATTCTGATTGACAGCCGTGCTGGCCAATCGGAAGACTGGCCCATTACATACAATAAATTGTGTGGTCACATGCATCTTGAGGATTAAAATGCCTTTTATTAATTTGAGTTTTTAATTTACTGGTACTAATCCTTGACGGATTTTTTCGTTAACCCTCCTACTACTACAAGGGTCAAAATCAGTCAAAATGTTGAAATACTTCCCAAGGTATATCTAGTGCACTTAAAAGTCAAACACAGTCAAACCTTACATGTAGTAAGTAATTTACAGGTCAAATTGAGTCGACTGTTTTTGACTGGTAAAAGCATTGTCTGGTATTGTTCAGGGTGGTCAAAATGACAGTAAAAACCAGTCAAAAATGCCCCTGTGTGCACATTTGGGTCAACAGTCAAAACAGGCAGTTAACTGGTTTTGACCTCGACAGCAACTTTCCACTAAAGTGCATCAGTAGTAGGAGGGTTAAATGCCTCAAATGAAAGTATATAACATCTTTATCCCCAGAAAAATAGCAATTCAACATTTCATTTTCAGGTCTGATACTATACGGAGGCAATGGAGGCAATTGCCTTGGTACACCCTGGTCATTGCTTTAGTGCCCCTTGAAGTGTTCCAATAGAAATTTACATTTTCCTCACAGAGGTGCCCTTAACCTAGCTTAAATTGCCTTGCCCCTACCAATACATAGTATCAGGCCTGCATTTTATGAAATGTATTTTTATTTTTGAAATATCAATCCTAAACCTAACTTTTAGAACTCATTTATATTGAAAGATGAAGCATTTTGCTTGCAGTTTACAGTGATATGTATTTTTTTGTACCAGAATTAACCTATATATCCAGTGGCTATTGCAAGTCCTTGCTTGATGTCCTTGTGGACAGACTGGACAAATCATCCCATCATGTCAAATTCAAGGTAATCAGTGTTGATTCTCAAATCAGTTGTCAATATCGTAAACAACTCTATCTTTAAGAAAATGCCAATCATACTATGTTCAGACAAACACTGTATTTATATTTGTCATCAAATAATAATAATAATAATAATAATGTGTGGACTTATATAGCGCACGTATCCACCAACTGAGTGGTGCTCAAGGTGCATATTATTACCCCTGCTCATAAGGCTCATAAATCATTCCTGAAACCATCTCAGCTCCCTGGGGAGTATACAGCTCAATTGCTGCCATTACAGCACATATAGGGCTAATCAACCAACTCTGCCCTCACAGGTACCCATTTAACCCCTGGGTGGAGAGAAGCAATTATGGTTAAGTGTCTTGCTCAAGGACACAAGTGTCACGGCCGGGATTCGAACCCACATTCTGCTGCTAACACCAGAACTTGAGTCCGGTAAGCTAGACCGCTCGGCCACGACACTCCAATAATAATACAAGGCATGTGTGCACAAAGCTAGGGCTGTACCAAATATTCGAATATCCGGTTTGTTTTTTACCGATTCGAATATTCAAGAAGAAAAAAATGCAGAGCTCTTCCACTAAAGTTTAGTTTTTTCTTATTGGAGTTTATCCCCAATCATCCTCTCCGCTATATTTGGTGGCAACCTAGCAAGCCCATCCTATTGGCAATATTATTTGCAGGATGTAGGCCAGGCTAATGTCAGGCCCGATCTTGCTGATGTATCAAGTTTCAAGCCAAGTCCAGCACTTCCTTCATGTTTTTGCCAAGCCAGACAGTGGTTTCAATCCTAACAATGGGGCTGTCAATCTAGAAAGCCCTTACTAGTGGATGAGAATATTTATTCCAGGGGAATAAAAAAAGGAATATTTTTGGGGGTCAAGAATTTATTCCCAATGTACTATTAATCTTTAACCAGTTCGCTTCGGATGCCGTGTATAGATGCAATTTTTTTTTGTACAGCAGATCGGAGAGCGTCTAAACACGCATTCCGATTTTTGTGTGTGTCACCGGGAGACTTGTCAACACGCCACACGTGGCGTGCCGTCGTGGCGGCTGACGTGTATACACGCAATCGTTTCTCGGAGTCCATGGGGTCACAGTTCGGTGGCCCCGGACAAAATGCACTGCAAATACTGAACGAGTTCACTCTTTTTGTTGATTTTTGCCAAATCCCTTTATCCAAGACCTGTTCCTTTGACGTACCAGCCAAGCATTTGTAAAGACGGATTTATATCCATTGTTTACAAGGCATTCGATCTCTCTCCAGGTATGCCGTCTTTTCGACCGGGCGCTATTCGCTAATAGGCCGTTGCATCGGAGCTTGCCAACGGTCTAATTGTGCTGAACAAACACAACCGTAATTAAAAAACTAGCTATTTAATTCTCGAAATGTCAATGAGTAAAGGTGTTTATTTGGTTGTCCGAACTTAGTTTCATTGACAAAAAAAATTATTAATGGCTAGAAATTTTTTCAGATTTTTCACTGAAAATAAACCTGCACGGGGGACCGGAAAAAAATAAATATTCCCGACATCAACTGGTTAAAGAGAATATTTATTTACAGAAAATTAACAAACAATATTGGAAAAATTCAAGGGTAAATATATTTTCCCAACTGCGCCTAAAATAATGGATACCACCATATTTATCGCTTGATTTAAATTTCATAATATCTCAGGCTCTGCCAAAAACTTGAAAAAAATTGGTGGCTGTTAATATCTTTCAGTAACTAAATAAATTCATACAAAATATATCCTGCTGATTTCTTCCCAAAGGCACGCCATTCATTGCCCCTACCACACTGACCCCTTTTACCCATCGACAGCACTGCTGCAAGAATCTTGTGTTTCATGAACGGTGCATGCACACCCAATTCATGATTGTAAAAACATTATACAAACATGTACAAGTGATGTGATTCAGATTGCGAGCAATTAACAAACGTGCCAATATTCTAGTCCGGAGTCTGTCGAGCAGTTGAATTTCACGCCAAAGTTTTGGACCAATCCAAAAATTTTGATTCGACCTGCATACTTCTGAATTTTTTCATTGGTCGAAAGCCAACATGGATTGAACCATTCATATTTATGGGGATAATCAATAATAATAATTGTCAAGTTGAAAGCTTAAAATGGACTTTAAAACCACATGATAAATGGATTCCATGGTTTTAACAAATAGAAATATATGTTTTGGGAAAGGAACACCTTCGGTGTTCGCTTAATGCAGGCGTCAATTTGAAGCCTGGACCCACCCTCCTCACGTCATCACCTTTCTTCACCTGAGCCAATTATGTATAAGGTCAGGATTTCACCACCACTTCACTCTATCAGCAAATGTGTTAGTCCAGGCTTCACCCTTTGAATTATTTCCATAGGTGAAGCTTCACTTTTTCAGTTTTCGCCAGGTCTGACGCTTCACCACTGTTTCACCATATTGGCCATTTGCATATAGTTCAAGCTTCACCTCTATTAAAATCAAGCTTCATTAATGTTTACTTATAACTAGACCATGACTGCAATGGTTAAATTTGTAATTCCACACTGCTAAAAAAGTACCAAGTCAACCAGGTTTGAATCCAAAGATACAGTGACACCCTGGGGACGAGGTTGGAGATCGGTGGCAAACGTGCGCAAACTTGGCAACGCGTTATGAAGTGGAACGCACCCCAGGATACAGTTTGCAAGGTGGTGCGGGCGATGTTTTAGATTGTGTGTATTTGTGTGGGCAAACTTCAGTTCAAAATTGCGCACGCCAAATTCCAAGTTGGCTTGAATTTCAAAAAGGCCATCTTCAAAGATTGCATCACAACAGTTGTTTGAAACGCCACGACTTCGACATATTTTCGACACGACCGATGTAGTGGATTCGATGTCACATCACCAAACACAAATAAGGCTCACAACGCTTCACCCTTTCATCAACTTTTATAGGTAACGCTTCACCCAATTATTAAAAAAGAACGTTACGGCTTCACTATAACAACAAATTATTGACCTCAGGCTTCGGCGTCGAAGCGGCGTCGATATTTTGCGACCTCTGAGGAGGGTGGGTCCAGGCTTCAAATTGACGCCTGCATAAAAAGGCAGAAGTATCACCGTCTAGCTCATACTTTTGAACATCCCTGTAGTTATAAATGAGTTATCCACCTTGAGTTTTCTCTTTGCAACACATGTCTGCATTAAATAAAATGCTGATCGGGCATCATGGACCACCTTCCCTATGAACCACAGTTCAGCTCAGTTCAGTTCAGCTCAGCTCAGCTCAGCTCAGCTCAGCTCAGCTCAGCTCAGCTCAGCTCAGCTCAGCTCAGCTCAGCTCAGCTCAGCTCAGTTCAGTTCAGTTCAGTTGGCCCTTACTGTACTTCCTTCTTCCGTGCTGTGACACAGTAACTGACTTTGGAACTCCGTTCAAAATCGAAGATCGCTTTGTTTAGATGCAAAATGTCTGATATTTAGAACGTGAAGATCAGTTTCCAAATCCCAGATTGTTGTTGTTGTTGCTTTTTAACATGATTTTTTATTTATTTATTTTGTTATTTGTTTTTTTTACATGGACCGATTATACAATGTCACCGAGGTGCAAGTGACATTATGTTCAGTACATTTTTCATCTCCATCGTTTTATCATGTGGGCAATTACCAATCAGCACCCTTTGAATATTGAATATTCGATCGAAGTCAAACTCCGAATATCCGGTTACCAAAATATTCGAAAACACACAGCCAACACAAAGTTGAATTGAATTGAAATGGTTCAGTCATCACTGCCATTGGCCAAATATAGACAATTTTACATTAAAATGCAAAACAGTTGACCTAAATAAAATATTTAAATTTAAAATTTACATCAATTTAACACATTAGTCAGGTTTACATGTATATCCTGACTATGTAACCTTGTCTCATTATGAGCAGGTGCTACGTGTCATGAAGCATATTGTCGAGAATGGGAGTGACGAGTTCCGCAGTGGTCTTCTGCGACGGTCATCTGGAATTCAACTAGCTACCAGTAAGTGAATATTAATCCCAAATATCATATTTCTTAATACAAAATAGTACTATAGGTTCTTTACATGTAGGTTGGTAAGCAATTTTCAACAGCAAAATTCTCTATTCATATTTCTAGAAGTGTATTACCTACATGAAGTGTGCCAGCCTACTGTAATCCATACCACGGCATTGTACTCCAAATGCGCGCACGTACAATGAGCTTGGTTACAGGTTTTGCTCCCCCTGCCTGGCCTGCTGTGGGGCATCATGGGACAGGCGTTTCCACGTAAAACTAGTTCCTAGAGAACTAGACGCAGTCTTAAACTAGACGCAGGCAAACCATCGGCTGTGGGGAGAATGCGCTAAACGCTAAGGTGCGCCACGCACAATATAGTTCTCCCACACGCCGGGTTAGTCTTCCAGACTGCACTGCTTCTTTTTGAGACATTGCACGTCAGTCTGTGGAACAATATGTCAAGAATGGTCCAAATCCATTGTTATTGGAGTACTATGCCGTGGACTAGGTTAGTACACGAGTGGCACACTTCATATAGGTAAGAGACTTCTGGTACTGTGCCGTGGACTAGGTTAGTACACGAGTGGCACACTTCATATAGGTAAGAGACTTCTGGTACTATGCCGTGGACTAGGTTAGTACACGAGTGGCACACTGTGCTTCTGGTACTATGCCGTGGACTAGGTTAGTACATGAGTGGCACACTCATATAGGTAAGAGACTTCTGGTACTGTGGACTGGTTGGTACGGTGGCGAGACTTCTGGTACTGTGCTGTGGACTAGGTTAATTAGTACACGAGTGGCACACTTCATGTAGGTAAGAGACTTCTGGTGCTGTGCCGTGGACTAGGTTAGTACACGAGTGGCACACTTCATGTAGGTAAGAGACTTCTGGTACTGTGCCGTGGACTAGGTTAGTACACGAGTGGCACACTTCATGTAGGTAACAGACTTCTGGTATTTCATAATAGTAAATTATAACTAAGAGTTGTTTTCACCTAGATACAGAGCCTCAAATAGAAATTAGCCTAAAATATCAACCCTTGAACAACAAAAATAATGTATCCTTTCAAACTTTAGATGCCTACAACAATTCAACCCCCCCCCCAAAAAAAAAAAGAACAATAAGACAGATTTTAAAATTGAATTCTGCTGCAAATCAGGTTTGATTTCAGTGTTTATGCCGTCCCAGAATAGCACCCACTTCATCATTGGAATATATAGACAAATTTTCTTGAAAATGCCTGTTTTAGTATTTTCACCTTTTCTCTCCTTTTACATGTTTTTCTGACAATTCGTCGCAGTTTTCACGGAGTGACGGATTGCTAATAAATCATATTTTTCTGGAAAATGAGTTTAGTCAATATTTGGACTTCAAATACTGTTATCTTTCATTTCACCAAGTTTTAATCCTCAAAACTATTTAGTTTTCTAATTAAAGTAATGAAGTTTTTGTAAAATTGAAGTCAACTGTGGTTTTAAGTTTTCACGAAGTGATCGATTGCAGCCTTGTGCAGCATGTATTACTGCATGTATTTTATGCGAACGGCATGTTTTTAAGTTTTCACGAAGTGACACAATTCGATCACGCCACACGTGTGTTCCACGAAGTTGACGCGTGTCCCTATACTAATGCACGGGAAACATCACTTCGTGAAAACTTGACAACAGCGTGTGTAGTTTTCACGAAGCGACTGTTTGATTTATACATGTAATAATTTTCCTCTACAAAACGAATACAGTTACGTATCATGTGAGATTTCAGCTTTCTAAGTAGAAAGTAATGATCTTCGAGATTAAAATGACACAAGTTTTAAAACTTGACCAACTTCAATCGCTTATATATTGGCACGCGATTTTACCACGACGTGGACGAATATGTCACTTCGTGAAAACTGCGACAAATTGTTGTACCTGTATTTGTATTTGCCCATTTTTTTCAGAATTTAGTGGACCCCCTGACCCCCTTCATGGCAATGCTCCTTACATCGCAGTCCGAACTGCTGCAAAGGTAAGACTATGTTTAATGTTATCTGTTTTATAGGGGGAAGGTGGAGACAGTGGAAAAAAAATTCATTTTGTTCATTTTTAGAATCAGAAATCATGGACACCACTTTAGTTTTTATTGTTTATTTTATTACAATTACAAATCGTGGCCCAAGTGTTTTACTTGCATGTGACCTTGATAAAAAAGCAGAAAACAGTAAAACATGACACAAAACATACATAAATATGGGGAAAAAAGCTGCAATATTCCACATCAAATGGACTGATCCACAACACTGAGTTTAAATCGTACAAGGAAAATGGTTAGCATTCATAATACAAAGTAAGAGAGACAATGAAAGGTAACTGTGAAGAAGTGACAGGTTCACTCTTAATTTAGGGAGTACTAGTTCAAATGAGGGTAGCACACAGGAACAATGGCAGCGATTAAACTGTGAGAGCAGGTACTTGATCAATACTTGATTGTTTATTCAGATGATATAATCAGGAACACAGCAATTACAATGTCAATCAGAAGGTAATTATTGAGATAGATTTCAAGCTAGAACTGGAGAATTGGATGTACGATTGCATCGTGCTTTGTTTTGGTGGTTTTTTTTCTTTGTTCTGTTTGTTGTATTTGTAAGATTGTAGGGTATTGTAGTTGTGTAAGATTGTATTTTACTTTAAGTCGGTAGCGTAAGTTTTGTAAAGCGCTTTGGCCATTTTTGATAAGGCGCTATATAAATGCCTTTTTATTATATATATTATTATTATTACATTGTGTGTGACCCAGGAAATAGCTGATGTAGCCATGGAAACCGTGGTTCTGTAATAATAAGAGAATAAGGCAATACATGAGTTTACTAAATCGTACCTACTGCAATGAGACATACATGATGCGTGAAGTGTACACACAGGCCACATGTAATCGGGAAACAATATTTCGCTAAATTAGACTACAAACTTCGAGGCTAATATATCAGTAATTTAACACAATTGGAGATAATCAATATATATTGTGAACGAGGATTTATCACTAATCATTGTATGTACTCGCGTTCATGAAAGGACGCACGGAAATAGGAAAATTAAAGTAATTTTGGGTCACAATCACAGCCAAAGATTATACTTCACAAAATGATTAGAAACGATTGTACGCATGAATGCAAGAACACTTGAGGGCGCTATATAAGTTGAGGGACTTTCGCACAGTAACAGTTTTATAGCAACAATGTAATCAAATGATAAGACAACAAATATCAGAGATCTTCTTCATTTCCTTCAGGCCAAAAAGTCTCCGGTTTCTGGTCATAGCTCGGCTTCCAAATCGGTGCGGTGACACGCTTTTCTTTCTTTTTTTTCCAACCAGTGAAATACATGATACATGTTTACATGGTTATTGGAACCAGACCAAATTTCCAATGTGAAAAAGTCTATTAACCCTCCTATGGTTTGACATTTCAAAACCTTTCAAAATCTGCTTACGGGCCAAAATGGCTATCAATTATTATGAACCCTTTAAAACCCTCCAGAATTTGTTGCTACTGAACAACCACACCTTTCAATACCCTTTGAAAGGTATTGAAACATTTCAACACCAGTTTGTTCAGAGAGTTGTTACACCTTTCGAAACCTTTCATAGGTCCCTTTTGTCAGACAGTTTTCTCACCTTTCAAAACCCTTCAGTACAGCAAACTTGAAAGGTTTTGAAAGGTCTGACAATTCTATGGCAACTGCACTGTACATAGGAGGGTTAAAACACAGCACAGCAGAATTCCAATCGATCCAGCAATTTTGGCTGCAATTGGACATCGTTTCATAACAAACAAAAAAAGGAAAAATAAAAATGAGGCGACGTGCGCAAAAACCAGAAACTAGTCATGACATTTTTTTTTTTTAACCTAAGCCAGGTTTACAAAAAAGAGTTATTTTAAATAAGCCATGAGGATAGGTTTACAGGACAAAGGGCTAAAACATTTTCAATTGACTCATGTTTCCAATGATTTGTCTTCCTCAGGAACTCTCAGAAATTTTGTTTGATACCGAGCAGACCAGGAGCAAAGACACATCAAGTCCAAGGAAGGTTGCATCTTCTGGAGGACTCGTCGCAAGTAGGAATGGAAGTAACATGCAAGGGTTTGGTAACACAGTGACTCCAGTACACAAACAAAGTAAGGCAGGCACTGGGGGCACACCGAGTGGTGGGGAAGGGGGAAATTTGTTTTTTCTGCAGTAAAGAATTGCCACAACCTTATATTTGTATTCTAAAAATGAATTGTGGACTTTATTTTCTTTAACCAGTTCGCGTCGGGAATAAAAAAGTTTTTTCTGGGCCCCTGTGGCGGGTTTATTTTTCCCACACACACGTTAATGGAAGCTTCCACAGGGTGGCTGGCACTTCCGAGCATGTCACCATACACGTGTGGCTCAACCGAGCATGCATACAAATATTCCGGAGTTTCCTCTGGCGTGTTTAGACGCTCTTCGATCCGTGGTGAAAAAAAAAATTGCGTGTATACACGGCCTGCGACGCTAACTGGTTAAAAAGAAATCCTCAACAGTAGTGAAATAATATTATACAGAAAGGTATTACTTCTGAACTAATTTGCCATTAAAAAATACATTAATAAAAAACATTATGACAAAATGTTGTCTCGATCTCAGTACCACTGTACCACTGTACATGGATGGTGAGCGTTTTAACCAATATGCTACCGTGCCCTTCGAATTTCCTGGTGAATCTATTATTTTTTTAATGTCAATTCTTTACTGCAGAATAAAATATTGCGAACGGGGGGGCCTTAGGTAAATGAGGCACCATCCTGATACAAGGTTTTTCACTTCAAATGTTTACATAACACACAATTGCAGATTGCTTTTTTCCTTATTTCTATAAATATTTTAAGATTTTTGTTGTAAATTGTTATGTTAATTTTATTAGTGAAAAACAAGTGAAAATGTTTATGCATTGAATGCTTTTTAGAACAATTTCTTTTGGCTTAAAGGGAAGGTAACACTTACTACAGTATCAAATAAACAACTTTATTTCCTAAAAAGATGCCTTTGGGACATCTTAGTAGAAACTTATTTTCCCGATCTGGACAGAATCCTTCACAGAGACAATCAAAGGTGGTTTCCAACATCTTGCAGACAGCTTCCGAGAGTCGACGACACCCCCAGCGTACATGAGAGTAGAGAGTGATTACAAGCCACTAGGAGGCTTAGAGTCAGACTTTCATTCCTCTGCGGTGTTTTCACTCTCTTCCGGAAAGAAGAGATCTTCTCTTGCATCAGATCCTTGCGACAAACAGGGGGAGTACAAGCCAGTGGTGGTCGTTGATGACAGTGGCAGGGGCAGGAGTTATCAGCCGGGCAACCGGGATTTGGGCAGAGTCACGGCAGGTGAAAAAAATGAAAATCGTTGGGTTGAAATAATAATAATAATAATAATAATTTATTGCTTATATTGCCCATGATTCATACATATATGTTCATATGCGCATCACAAAAATTATTTTAAAAATTACATAAATATAACATATCTAAAAACAAGTATATAAAATATTACATAAAATGGTTAAAATTAAAATTGAAAAATGTTAGATTAAAAAGTTGATTTATTGTTATAAAATTGTTATAAAATAACTTGACAATGACATGTTTCTATAATATAATAATAATCAAATTAATGAGGACAAAGAAATTTTACTCAGAATTTTAAAGCTTGATTTCTCAAAACGAAGTCAGCTGGTTTTTCGAACTTCCTGAGAGCGTAACTCAAGTTATAGACATCCCAGAAACATTAATAAATTTTTTTTACAATTTAAAAATAGAATCATTGTATAAAACACAAAAATTACAAATTTCACCATGTGAAGGGTTTTCCCCAGATCACGTCACAATTGTGATCGATCATCATTTCATACATTCTTTGTCTAAAATTATGTCACCCTGTACCCCTGGATTACCTAGTATCTTGACTACTGACTAATAATAATAATAATAATAATGTGTGGACTTATATAGCGCACGTATCCACCAACTGAGTGGTGCTCAAGGCGCATTATATTATTACCCCTGCTCATAAGGCTCATAAGGCTCATAAATCATTCCTGAAACCATCTCAGCTCCCTGGGGAGTATACAGCTCAATTGCTGCCATTACAGCGCATATAGGGCTAATCAACCAACTCTGCCCTCACAGGTACCCATTTAACCCCTGGGTGAAGAGAAGCAATTATGGTAGTGTCTTGCTCAAGGACACAAGTGTCACGGCCGGGATTCGAACCCACATTCTGCTGCTAACACCAGAACTTGAGTCCGGTAAGCTAGACCGCTCGGCCACGACACTAAAACTAAAAGCATGTCCAAATTAGTGCTAATGTTGGAACGTGTACATTAGGCTTGGGCAGTTCCACAATTTCTGGAGCTGGTTTCGGTTCCAAAAACAAATTGGTTCCGAGTCGGAACCGGTTCCAAGTGATTCAAAGAAAAACATAAGGATTAAAAAAAATAACAAAACATATGGTCTATTCAAACTTAATTGAGCTTTAATGCGAAGGAGTTTCAAGTTTCAACCACTAATGCAGTGATGATCATGTTGTTTAATTTAAAATATGTTTCAGAATAAATAATGTAAAATGGAAGTGCTAACGTTAGGCATCAGTTTAAATTAGAGACTTGTTTCCATTATCCTACCGTTAGTTAGCATGTAAATTTACAAGCCATGCTATATATGTCGTGCATACAACTTTGTTTTCCCACTGCCCGTAAGGATTCAGTTTCACCGCAATGCCTGTGGAAATCCAGAAACTTTGCACATGTTTTGGGGGTTGGAGCAATTAAGCAATTATGCCACCCCTTATACACAAGGAACTTCGTCACAAGTTTATCCATATTACGGGGCCACCTTCACTCGACTTCAAAGACACATGCTGTCAACATTTTTAACAATATTTCCATGTTGTATCCATATTATGGGGCCAATTTTTAAACAACTCAGTGACACACAATGCATACAAAAATGCACATCCATTGCGGTTTTGTTTTCAACATTGACATGCATCAGTCGTGTGTGGCACCTTCACAAGTTTGCTGCAGTCTAGAGTTACACTTTGTCTGTGGCTCATCAAAGAGAATCGGATATATTTACTGCAGCTGTGAGTTGATCCTCAGAATCGGGTATTTTACTAGAGCCGTGGCTCCAGGAATCAGGAATTCTTTAAAAAAGTGGAACCACGGTTCTGATTCTCAATTTGGAATCGGGTACCCACTGGAACCACCCAAGCCTAGTGTACATTATAGTCACTATATCACAGCAGACACACACACAGAGTGGATATAATGCTTGTTTATTTGTTCATGACGATCAGTCATCATCCACCTCCCTCCCCCCTTCCTTTCCTTTCCATTTATACAGCACACAAACAAGGAAAACCTGCAGGGGGCTGGGAGGACAGTCCCAGAGGGCGTGGTAGCAATGCATCCAACAGCGATGGACAACAAAGTGGAGACAGCACAGAGTTATCTGAAAGGTATCAAATATGGTTGTTTTACTTTGCAATCACCTTTTATAAAGTTTTCAAAACTGTCAATTTGAATTTAACTGTCGGAAATTTAAATGGACTTTTCCAGTTGTTCGCAATTTATTTTATCACATAAACATAGATCCGACACCTAAAAACATCTTGGTCTTTATAAACCATGATTGCGCATAATGACCTCATATTTACAATGCCATGTTAGAAATGATGACACACTCAAGAATACATGCAGTGCACATATGTGCACTGATGAGAACCTCCTCTTCCACTCTGAGTTTATAGGGTGTACATCAGTTTCTAAGTGTGTCTTACATCTTATATAAAGTTTATTGTCACAAATGCTTCCTCTGTATTTTGAAGGGTCCAGTCAGAGGCGGATCCAGGGTTTCGAAAAAAGGGGGAACATACAGCCCCCCCCCCCCAAAAAAAAATAGGGAGAGGGCACAAAAAAAGCGTATGGTAAACTTATATGCATGGCAGTTTAAAAGGAGGTCATATGACTTCTCCTCCCTAGCTCTGCCAGTGGGTCCAATGAAGTTACCCACCCCATGTGGATTCACACATATTGTCTTATTCTAGGTTAGAGTCGGTTTCTGTGGAGGACCTGTCCCTTGAGACAAAGCTGGTGGAGGACTTTGTCATTGCCTCCGACGGCAAACCGACTCCGTCGCGAGATGCCCTGGCTCAGTTTGTCAAATGGTAGGTACAGCCCTCGAGGTTTGCTTAATTTACAGGACGTAGTGCCATACAACATTAGTGGATCCAGGGTTTGACCAACAGAGTGGGGATGGGCGCAACCTCCTGAAAGGAAAAAAGCAAAATACTACCATGAGGCGCACAATTCTTGGCACAGCCTAACCCCCCCCCCCCCCCTTCTGGAATCTTGTTTAGATGTAAAAGAAATTTCTTGCAAAATAATAAACAAGCTTGTGCACACATCCATATGTAGATCTGCCACTGCCACGTGGAGTGTCGTGGCCGAGCGGTCTAGCTTACCAGACTCAAGTTCTGGTGTTAGCAGCAGAATGTGGGTTTGAATCCCGGCCGTGACACTTGTATCCTTGAGCAAGACACTTAACCATAATTGCTTCTCTCCACCCAGGGGTTAAATGGGTACCTGTGAGGGCAGAGTTGGTTGATTAGCCCTATATGCGCTGTAATGGCAGCAATTGAGCTGTATACTCCCCAGGGAGCTGAGATGGTTTCAGGAATGAATTATGAGCCTTATGAGCAGGGGTAATAATATAATGCGTCTTGAGCACCACTCAGTTGGTGGACACGTGCGCTATATAAGTCCACACATTATTATTATTATTATTGCCATTGGGAGCATGTATAACCAAATTGGTATTGGTTTGCATCTCGGATTAAACCTGTACACTATTTGGTATCTCAAAAACGTAATTGATCACAGTTTTATATAATTTAGTGTAAAGATGATTGTATGAAGCATCCCTTGAAATATTTTTGTCCTGAGGTAAAATAAGTAAAATCATTTCAGATAAATTTAGACAACAAGCTGTAAGACTTAAATACATTTTCTCATTAACACTCAGCACAGGGCATGGAATCGGAGTGCTAGTTTTAGATTAACTCGGTGACTGAAACTGTACCCCACATGTTCATATTACTCTTGCTGCTGCATAAATGAGCCAGTAATCTCCAGTCACTGTGTTCATCTTAAACTAGGACACCGATTCCATGCCCTGTTGAAAGTCTGCTCTGATCTTGACAATATTGTCCCTTCAAATATGCTGAAACTAAGTTAGTTTCTGTACATATCTCATGATTCTTTACACACAGTATGAATGCATGAATAGTTAGTTGACGAACAGTCAGTACTGGCTTTAAGAAAAACATCTGCTTTTAAAAAAAATTCAAAAGATTTCCCAAAACTTTATTGCAAGTTGAATTAAACTGGTCTTTGTGTGGCACATCATTACCTTATCCCAGCTGCCAATCCCTTGAACTAATACCTTATCCCAGCTGCCAGTCCCTTGATCTAAGACCTTATCCCAGCTGCCAATCCCTTGATCTAAGACCTTATCCTAGCTGCCAATCCCTTGATCTAAGACATTATCCCAGCTGCCAGTCCCTTGATCTAATACCTTATCCCAGCTGCCAGTCCCTTGATCTGAGACCTTATCCCAGCTGCCAGTCCCTTGATCTAAGACCTTATCCCAGCTGCCAGTCCCTTGATCTAAGACCTTATCCCAGCTGCCAATCCCTTGATCTAAGACCTTATCCCAGCTGCCAATCCCTTGATCTAAGACCTTATCCCAGCTGCCAATCCCTTGATCTAAGACCTTATCCCAGCTGCCAGTCCCTTGATCTAAGACCTTATCCCAGCTGCCAGTCCCTTGATCTAAGACCTTATCTCAGCTGCCAATCCCTTGATCTAATACCTTATCACATATGCCAATCCCTTGATCTAATACATTATCCCAGCTGCCAATCCCTTGATCTAATACCTTATCCCAGCTGCCAATCCCTTGATCTAAGACCTTATCCCAGCTGCCAATCCCTTGATCTAATACCTTATCCCAGATGCCAATCCCTTGATCTAATACCTTATCCCAGCTGCCAATCCCTTGATCTAATACCTTATCCCAGCTGCCAATCCCTTGATCTAAGACCTTATCCCAGCTGCCAATCCCTTGATCTAATACCTTATCCCAGCTGCCAGTCCCTTGATCTAATACCTTATCCCAGCTGCCAATCCCTTGATCTAATACATTATCCCAGCTGCCAATCCCTTGATCTAAGACCTTATCCCAGCTGCCAGGCCGTTGATCTAAGACCTTATCCCAGCTGCCAATCCCTTGATCTAATACCTTATCACATATGCCAATCCCTTGATCTAATACCTTATCCCAGCTGCCAATCCCTTGATCTAATACCTTATCCCAGCTGCCAATCCCTTGATCTAATACATTATCCCAGCTGCCAATCCCTTGATCTAAGACCTTATCCCAGCTGCCAGGCCGTTGATCTAAGACCTTATCCCAGCTGCCAATCCCTTGATCTAATACCTTATCACATATGCCAATCCCTTGATCTAATACCTTATCCCAGCTGCCAATCCCTTGATCTAATACATTATCCCAGCTGCCAATCCCTTGATCTAATACATTATCCCAGCTGCCAATCCCTTGATCTAAGACCTTATCCCAGCTGCCAGGCCGTTGATCTACGACCTTATCCCAGCTGCCAATCCCTTGATCTAATACCTTATCCCAGCTGCCAGTCCCTTGATCTAAGACCTTATCCCAGCTGCCAATCCCATGATCTAATACATTATCCCAGATGCCAATCCCTTGATCTAATACGTTATCCCAGCTGCCAATCTATTGATCTAATACCTTATCCCAGATGCCAATCTATTGATCTAATACCTTATCCCAGCTGCCAATCCCTTGATCTAATACATTATCCCAGATGCCAATCCCTTGATCTAATACATTATCCCAGCTGCCAATCTATTGATCTAATACCTTATCCCAGCTGCCAATCCCTTGATCTAATACATTATCCCAGATGCCAATCTATTGATCTAATACGTTATTCCAGTTGCCAATCCCTTGATCTCGTTTCAACCTCCACCTCATGGATTCATTCGTCTGTATTATTTCTTGCAGTTGTTCCACTCTCAATTGTGAGAAGGTGACTGAGCTACTTGTTCTTGAGTTGCGGTCAACTTCAGATTCTATCCAAATGGTGTGTGACGTTTTTCAGTTTGTTTTAGATTTTTTGTATTTAATAAAAATATTAACCGACTTTTGAAATGTTGGAAAACTATATCTCAAAGACAAAGTAAAAAATGGTAATGTTGGCAAAACTGCTTCTACCAGTATGCCTTCTTTCTTTGAAACAAGATATACATTAAACAACCAAAGTTTCTGCCAATTCGTCCCTAATTTGCCATAGTGACCAATCCCGAATTAAGTTGGCATAGTGACCGATGCGGTATTGGTCACTTTGCCAAAGTACAAAAATAGCCAGTTAGAGCATTTGTCATTTGAATGCATGCTCTATCTCCAAAACTATAAGGAATACATGCATCTGGATTAGATACAATGGTAGGTCTCTTCCTGAATGTACTAATGGGGCGGGAAAACTTAAAATTGACAAAAGTCGGATTGGTCACTATGGCAAATTAGGGACGAATTATGCTGTGTCGTTCACAAGAAAATTGTGAAAGTACATTGATATTTGTTGTATTCATAATTCATTGGTGAAATTTAAGAAAGAGTACATTCTTTCACTTTTCTTGGAAATGAGAGCACGTCGGACTAAATTATTTACAGGGAAGGTTTATACCAACATCAGATATACGTTATGTAAGATGTAGATTAAAAGTTGACCATTTACTTATTTTTGAATAACCATACGTGTATACAGTCTTGATTTTCTCATGGTAATACAGGAAATCACCAATTTGCACAAAGAAATGCCATAACTAGACAAAACGTCTTGGGAAGATCATGCAAAACTATTGGAGAAAGATACCATTTTTTGAAAACAAAAATGCAATCTCCTTAACTTATGCAAAAAGCCATAAATCGCTTTTTGACCGTATGACCTTGTGGCATTTCTATGTTAGTTATTGTGAAAATTTTAAAGAAAATCTGAAGATCTGTCTATTTTCTTGATGAATTCATTTCCAGAGATGCCTGTGTGCCCTGGAGGCTCTGATGAGAGAGGATATTGTATCAGCAGACCATCTGTTGGGATTCCTACCACAGACTTTGACGACCCTGCAAACACAGTCAACAGACAGACTAGTCCAGTCAAAAGCATCCAAGGTGGGTTTTTCCTCTCACTTGATTGGTTGTCCCTTGATTCCTACAAGGCACGTTATACTTGTTGTAATTATCCAGATATGTGTATGCAATGAGTACCCATCCAGGAAACACGCCAGCAATACTTTAACCCCTTGCGTACGGTATTGTTTTTACTGAGTGAAGGTGGTTGCAACCAACATCTATGAGGCCGGGGAGCACCGGGTCAAACCCGGCCGAGGACATGTGCACAACTCTGCTGTTCAGCCAAGCGTATAGACCGAACAATAAGTGGGCAAGCTTAGCCGGGCATACCCTATTCATCATACGTGAAGTCCCCACATAGCGTAATTGAAAGGCCGGTGTTCAGAAATCTCATGAAAAGGCTGTATTCAGAATGCTCTCGAAAGCCCAATCTATTATATAACACTCCATTTCAAGAACAATATGGGTCACCAAACTACCAGCCTTCTTGAAGATTTCTATTCAAGGTGAATTCTCAGCAAATGCAGCTGGAAATTCAGTTAATTCACCGGCCGCGGCTATAGCCGTCAACCGTACGCAAGGGGTTAGTTAAGGTGTCTTTTGAGTGCCCTGTTTACTAAATGGACACCCTGTTTTATTTGTAATAACAAATGTTGATGCCCTTTTTCAAAACCCTGGCTTATACTCCTCAGGAGCAGGAAGGCCCAGTTAGCTAACAGCCGATTTTACATACAAAATATTGGTTTTTATAATGTCTTTGAAAATGAACTGCACAAAGTCAAGTTTTGTTTCCGAATGAACTTAACAGTGGTTATTCTTAGCTTTGTGAAATTGTGAGGAAAGTCTAAAAACGGAGGCAAGTAAAACAACACAAAATGCTTTAGTGGTCAGTTGAGGATTCGAACCTACAACCTTGTGATTGTGAGTGTTAATAATAATAATAATAATGTGTGGACTTATATAGCGCACGTATCCACCAACTGAGTGGTGCTCAAGGTGCATTATATTATTACCCCTGCTCATAAGGCTCATAAATAATTCCTGAAACCATCTCAGCTCCCTGGGGAGTACACAGCTCAATTGCTGCCATTACAGCGCATATAGGGCTAATCAACCAACTCTGCCCTCACAGGTACCCATTTAACCCCTGGGTGGAGAGAAGCAATTATGGTTAAGTGTCTTGCTCAAGGACACAAGTGTCATGGCCGGGATTCGAACCCACATTCTGCTGCTAACACCAGAACTTGAGTCCGGTAAGCTAGACCACTCAGCCACGACACTCTTTGTGAGGCAAACCAACTGCCTCTAGTGGTCAGCTGAAGACTTGAACCCACAACCTAAGGATTGTGAGTCCTGCAATCTAACCCCTCTGTGAAGTGTTTCTGTTCAACAGGTTTTGTTGTTTTTATGACAGATCTTGAGGCAATTGGAGAGAACACACCAAGAAGCAACCATTGCAAATTCCACAAATCTCCAACATGACTACCCAATAAGTACAATAACAGATCCTATCATCGATATACCACAAACAGTCATCTCTAGTAACCACCAAACTAAGGACTTAGACATACAGGAGTCACTGGTAGTGACATCACCTGTAGACAGGATTGTGCTAACCACTTCATTGGAGAAAACCCTTGATGGTCGAAACACTTCCTCACGGAAAACTAAATCACTTTTCTCTGGCATGGAAATAGGGTCTCCGTTGACGCAGACAACTAATTCAGAATCACAGTTTGTTCAAACGGATGAGTCAGTTCATCACGAATCTCACGGTGGTAACATCAGCAAGAGTGAACACGTCAGTAGTGGACATGCACAGCTACTAGATGAGTTATTGGACCTCTCATCGACAGACCAGCCAACCCTGGTGCCAAACATGGAGAGAAACACGCAAAGGAATCTGGAGGTAGATCCCCTCCCTTTAGGTGATGCATATCATTCACTTCTTCAGTTTAACACTACAACCAATGATAGCCGGATGAGTCAGCATGGAAATGAGTCTGGTGCTGCTGTAGAGCGTTCTGAAAATGGCAACACAACTGGCAGAGGAACCAGACTACTTGCAAGTAATGAAAGCACTAACACAATGGAACTAGTTGATACCACTCCCAAAAAGCAAGATTCCATTATGTCTCGGCAAGCCAACCTGGACGATCTGCTGGCAGATACGGGCATTACCATAAACACTGGAAACATTGGCAAAACCTGCACTAGTAAGTTTACAGCATCACCGTCTCCGAGATCAGAAAACATCCAACCCACGCAGTCTAGGAAACCAGTTGTAGACGCCGATCAGATTTCCAGACTGTACCCTCAGCTGACTGGGGTTAGTCTAAGTGGATCGACTGCCGTTCCTCTGAAGCTTGGCGAGAGACCCCCAGATGGGAATTTTGCTTTCATAGTTACCAAGGACGGTGGAGGGAAGGAGAACTCAAAGAGAGTTGGGAGTTTTGATTTTGTGAAGGACGCAATGATGAACAGCAAGAAATGACGGCCTATTCTTTTTGAAAAGCAGAATCTTGCCAGTGTTACTTATATTGGAAAACAAATTGCAATTTATTTATTTTTATTTGTTATATTGGACACCAAAAAGAGACCAACAAATTGTTACATTTTCAGACTGAATTTGAAGACATGTTGATGTTTCTGCTTGTTACAATTATTATTCCAACATTACAAATCCAGTGGAAGAGTAAATTAGGCCCCTTGAAGAATACTGATATAAAAAGTGATTCATGAAATTTGAATTTTTCTATAACCAAGCAATAGGTGTACATTTTGTCAATTTAAAATGAGGTTATAACATTTTCAGTTATGTTATGGTTATACACCAGTACAGCGTGTAAATCAAACGGCATAGATTGACCAATAAAGTTACACTCTACTTGACAACTGTTATGGTGGGTCAAGCTTGTGGGCAAACAAAATCATACTAGCCAGTTTATCACGAAACCTTTCCTCCATTATCTTGTTCATCGGACACTTTGTATCCAATCATTTTGTTATTTCATTACTATCACCAGTCTGGAAACATTAAGAATGCACGTTGACCTTAACTGCATAGCAAGTTAGTGGTGAGCCAAGATGTTTTGTAAATGTGTCCGATTACTCTATACCAACTTACGTGAGCGGTCCAATTGAGCAATAGTTAAACTATTGAAAGATGATTCAACAGTCGAATGCACCCAGCCAAACACGTCCCTCCTGGTTCAGACAAAAGGGATTACTGTCTATTGTGTAGTGAAGGATTAATAGTGGCAGTGCTGTTGAAGTTCCAGACTACAGTAGCTGTTTTGTAGGCATGAGGACTGTCAGTTATTACTTATTTTGTCTGCTTCCAGAAGCTGTTCCACAAAGAACTATATGAATACATAGTTTGGGTCAATGGGCCCTAATGGGACTGCTGACCTCACTGTGTGAATTGGGAATAGATTTACCCTAATTTTTTCGTGCAAGGCTGTTTTTCACGTGGACAGGGACTATTGCCTGGACTGGTGTATTATAATTATTGGGGCTCCAACCATTCGGCCCATTGGTAGAAGAATCTATATTTATAACAATGAAGAGATATTTATAGAAACCAATATGTGAATATTTTTATATTTTTGCACCATTGAAGAGAAAATAGTTAGTATGCATTCCTATGTGGATGTTTGGTACCATATCAAGTTAGATTCAGTAATCAGTTTCTATGGATAAAGCTGTACATAAAAAGTATAAAACATTTGACATTTACCTGAATGAAAGACAAGAAACATTTCTTTCAATTCCAAATAAAATAATTTATTATGTTTTTTAATGTTATTGATAAAACAATCTTCAACACGTATGGGTTTTGCAATCCATTCAAGGGGATACTTGGTGTACACTTTAAGTAGTCAAAGCTCAATGTTCTTCATTGGATTTGATGTTTGTGTCTTTAAAAACGAGGTGTAGGCATACACCCTAAGCTTGGAGAAGGTTTATGGAATAAATTTAATTAATAACATGACAACTTGAACTGATTCTATTATTCACTTTCTATAGAGGGTCCATCTGAGGGTGAATGCAAGTTACAAATCATGAAAAACACAAGTGTCCATACTTTCAAAATACTGCAATTCATGGACATATGGTCACATAAGAATCTCATATCTACCCTTTGTTATGTAAATAATGGTCTGGTCTGGCAGTAACATTTCAAAACCTGCTGTTCCTACATGTTCAGCACAACCTGTTCTTACAATTCAAGTGTTTTTATTACCCTTTTTAAAACAGGTCCATTTAACAAAATAATAACTTCTGATCAAAACGTCTAGACTCATTTGAATTCCTTAGTCTGAAGATGACGTAGGGGGCCACATATCACTGCATATCATCCACACACTGCATAGAGGTTACCAGTCTGATGATTACCAGTGTTGTTTCCTGATGCGATGGTGTTCTGTTACAAAAAGTACAACAAAAAAACAGTAATTTGCAATTAAGTTTTAAACTTCTTTTCGAATCAACAACATATCAAGTACAGTGGTGTGATTTTACAAAAGTAAAAAATCCTGAAAAATGGGTAGCAGGCCTGGGTTTCCCTTTGGTCTAGAGGACAAATCCTCCAGGATGCCACAAAAAGAAACTAGAGGTTTGGACACAAAACGGGCTACTTCTCTTCTTTCAAGAATACTTTGCAGCAAAGGGAGATTTGTAAAAAATTCTCAGAAAACACAGGCCTGCAAGTTTTAACAGCAATAATGTGTGGCGTGCCTTTGAGTGCATGTGTGCATGTACACACAGCGTGCATACATTAACTAATGAGTGACCTTAAGATTGTGATATCAATGTTGTCCAGAGATGTAAATGAAGACAGAGAATTGTTAAGGATGAATTTCTTAGCTAGTGAATCAGTTCAGAGCTTGAAATACCTTTATTTTGAAGCTCAATTTGCATAATAGGATACCTGGGGGTCTGGAAAAAGTCAGAGACACAGTTGTGTGTGTGGTGTTTTTATTGGGGGGGGGGGGCCTCATCAACTTGAAAATCCTAAAACATGTACTCACTCTCTCCCTTGTATCGCCATATGTAGCTCACTATAATACACATAGCTACAAACTGGCCCAATGGGGCTACACCTGTCTTCTTTACATTGACGTATTTGTTGAAATATCGGTCTCTGCCTGCAAGGAAGACAAACAAGTAATAGCCTTTTTGGCAATGCTATTCTCAACAAGATAATGCAGAATTGACATGACAATTTCTATTGAATTAGGCCCTCAACACAGGGTATGAAATACCCACTGGACCGAGTCCAGTAATTTAAACAGCTGAACTGGTCCAGCTATCTAGTGGTTTTCCCTTACATTAACCCTCCTACACATGGAGGTCACTCCCAACCACTAAATTCTGTTCTTGAGCAGCCTGCTGTCCTTTCCAAGTAATCTTACAAAATCAACTGTGTGCCACTGTAAATGTTTGAACATATTAGTATGGCCTGCAATGTATCAATGGGAGACCACTTTACCCTGCAATCTCAGTAGTGTGACAGTGCACAGAAGGGTAACCATAGGAGGCCACTGAATGGGTTGTAGGAGGGTTAAACAGTAGAGACACTCAGGTGTGTGATTTGACAAAGGTAAAAATCCTGAAAAATGTTTAGGCCAAACAAAAAAAAAGACTCCATTTTCTGGTCATCAGTCGGCTACAAAATCAGTGTGGTGTGCTTTTTTAATTTTTTTTTGCTATCTTTTTTTTTTTGCCAAAAGGAAAATATGTGATACATTGTGTATGCGGGGACCACATTTCCCATATACAAAGTATGGTGGCTAAGAGAAGCCTAACAAATCGGGCAAACATTCATACTCCTATTATGTGAAAAAGTCATTTAAAGCGCAGCACGGCAAAATTCCAATCAATCCGGTAATTTTAGCTGCAACTGGACATTGTTTCATAGCAAAAAAAATTGTTAAATGGCAACGCACACAAAAACCAGAAACTCTTTTTTTTTTGCCTTAGTGGCCCTAGGTCTCCCTTTGCTCTAGAGGACAAATGCCCCCTCCCCCGAAGGTCCTGGATGTTTAGTTTTGGAGGATTTACAGACTCTCCATATCCCAAGAAACGAGAGGTTTGGACACAATGCAGGCTACTTCTTTCTTTTCTTGGTTGCTACTTCTCTTCTTTCAAGAAAGAAGAGAAGATAGCAAAGGGAGATTTGTAAATCAGGAAAAATCCTGAGAAATGACGGGCCTGGTGTTTCACTTATTTTGGCATTGATACTGTACAAATATTTCCTAGCCTAGTAAAATTCTCGAGTTACTAGCCTGTTAGTAGATGTTTCCCTGAAATTGGAGCCCTGCAATATCGGTTGTTGTCCCCATCCATCCCATCCCATACTGCCCTAGGTCTGACCTAAAGATTTGGTCAAATCCAAGGTTTATGTCAAACTATATCAGGTCAAATGCTGTGTACTTTAAAAGGGACCATTGCTTTCAATGTTGTCAGTAAAATTACTGTAATTGGTTCTTGAGCCCATTCACAATTTACTAAGTGCCCAATAAATTTTAACTTTATTTGAAGCCAAAATGACCATGCCCTAAAAAGTAACAAATTCCAAATCTGTTGATCCCTAGTTCATGCCACCCCATGCTGAGGACACAATTCTACGGACTACACAGTGTCGCACTGGCGGTATATAATTATCTGAAATTACCTCTGACAATGGCACATCCAATTCCAGAAGGCGTGAAGTTACAGGTGGACAACCATCGGCCCAGATTCCCCAACTTCACTTCACCGAGTCTCAGCTCTGCAACTGTAAGAAAAAATACATTTAAGACAAATCAGAAGTAGGAGTTTTTAATCAATGGAATGATATTTTAATTACTATTCTTATTTAACAACACTATTCTTTGCTACATTGTTACCAAGAGGTCTTGCAGTTTACTGCCCTACATGTACAAAAAAAAGGAGCGATTTTTCTTTATTTTCAACTTTTGATCTGCTAATTATTACAACCTAAAACTTGGTGATTAGGTAACCTTGCCCAAGCAGACACTTTTGGCATAAAATCTGTTAATTCTGGGATATCTCATTTTCATGTAATTTTCAAAAACATTTTTGAAATAAAAAAAAATAACATTACAATTTCACCAAAATTACTGGTCTCACAATAGTAAACTTCATGCCAAAAGTGTCTGCTTGGGCAAGCTTACCTAATCACAAAATTTTACATTGTAACAATTAGCAGACCAAAAGTTGAAAAATCACTCAATTTTTGTACATGTGGCGCTAGGGCCAAGGGTACAGAGGGAGTCCAGTGTATTGTAACTTCATAGGCCTTATGTTAAACCATAATCCCAATTTCTACAGCAAAAAGTAATAATTAAGGTTTGTAAGGTTAGTAACGTTTAACGTTATCCTTGTCCGTTAACATATCCTCAATTTACCCTAAATGACGCACCTAAGGATATATCATCAACTGGACAGTAACTTAAAAATGAAATTAGCAGTTTGGTATTTCAGTTGGTTTCAGTGAAGGATTCTCTTGTAAAATGCGGAATTTCAATGCATGATCATACGCGTGGACGTCTTGAGCACCATTTTTTGATATGTACAGAATTGTGGTCATAAAAAAATTGATGTTGGTATAATGACTCACCCACAAACTGTTAAAAAAACTGTTTCATGGGGGCACAGAAAATGTACCCAAGAAGAGAAACAGTTGAATTATGTTTCATCTTATTCCAGATGGCTTGTAAAACTGTTTTTAATCTTGAAAATAAAAATATTGTTTTAGATTTTTTAAATAAAATGGTATAATTTGGAGAAGCTCTCAAAACGTTTAATCAACATTCTTGAAAGACCAATAAAATGGAAGACCTGGTTAAAATTTTTGCAAAAACTACTTTAAAACTTTGAAATGTGTAAAAATTCTGTTAACATTTTGTCAAATAAAAGATTTCTTTTCATAACCATGATGTTTCATTTTCTCAATAATTTTCCACTACTGACGAAGTAAACACCAACGAATTAAGTAGTCTTCGTTCGCTTCTTCTATAAAGAATGTGTCCATTTTGAGGATCATTATTTCTTTAAAAAATCATTGCAAATGCAAAGCATTCATATCTTTTGGTTTCCACAGAAAACAGCTCGTTGACGGCATATAACAATAAAATCACAGATGTTCATGAAAAAAAAAATTTGAGATCATGTAAATCCCTTACTATAGATTAGGCCATGAGAATGAAAGTCATAGATTTGCGTCCACCGCCCGCATGTCCCGAAAGCTACCGCCTAAATTTTTCATTTGCCAAAAAAATCATTATTTGCACAAAAAAGGTATTTCCACCAAACAAATTTAGTTCCAAATCATGCATCCACATCAGTAAAACGAAGTTTTTACCAAATTTCCACCAGTATGTGCGCTATAATAAAGACATTAGCACATCTTCTCTTACAGTCTTAGTCCCACATACGTCGTTCACAAAAAAGGTTGCATCGCGCTAAAACTGTATGGTAAACTCCGTCCGATCCGCACCTGCACCGCCTTCACACGCACAACACGTTCGCTGTTGAGCCTAGTATGCCTGTGTGTGCAGCCTGCACGTATAATGATGCACGTACGTACACAGATTAGAAGAAACATCTTGTGATTGCGCTGTTATTAATGATCAATGGAAATAATGAATAATGAAAAAAAGCCTCATGTGTTTTCGAAATTTCCCGGACGCAAATCTATGACTTTCATTCTCTTGGCCTTGGTGAAATCCCTTACTATTTGTATCTAGTAAAATCAGTGGTTAAACAACTTTGTCCACTTTCACAAGCACTAACTTTCCAGTAAATCGTACAATTTCACTATGATTTATGTTTTTGTAACAAGCACGACTTAGATAAGTTTATGCAACCAGTAATACGCCATAGTTTTGTAAGTTTTCCGAGAAATGCTAAGCCAAAGGTAAGTGCGTCATTTCACGAGTGCGGCGAATTACTTACATGGACGATACGGTTAGGCAAGTTAGAAAATTTAAATATTCACAACTGGAGAGAAAAAAGGCTGAACTTAGTGACGTAACGTTAGGTCTTATTTTATAGCATATGTTAGGCCTACTGTGTGTGCCTGATGATTAGGTCTAGGACCTATAATTATGTATACGATCTCCCTAAATTGTGATTTAAAAAGGTCAGGCTGCAGTGTAGAAATTTTTTATCATGTTTAACAAGTTCCCTGACGACACAATGGTTTTATTATATAAAAGCGCACAACTTCATAAGGCAGCAGTCTAATTTCATGGTTCTTCAGAAACAAATTCTTGCCGTAGCATTTACGCCCGATTAAAAATAGTATAAAATGATATAAACATTCAGCATTACTCTTATACATATTTCATATATAAATAAACAATATGTGTTTTGATATTTAAATGCAAATCCAACCAAAAATGACTCGTAAATGGCTTGATTTGTGGTGGAAATTGTTAAAGATTATAAAAAGTTACCGGTCTTATCCGCCATGATGGAATCAGTAAGCAAGCAAAAGTAAGCGGATGAATATCAATTGTATTTATGTGCTAGATGAACCAAATAACATTCCTAACTGAAGATAATTTTATCTGATTTGATGTTTTTTGCAAAAATACATTTTTTTATACAAGGTGTATAGGTCACTTTGTATTATTAAGTAATAACATAAGAACTACATTGTTCTTAATCAAGAACACTTAACTGTGATGAGGATGAACAGCGCCATCTATTGACTTCCCAAAAAATAAATATAGAATTATTTTTTCGCTCGCGCCAACCAGCATAACAGTACAAAGGCGTGGGGACAATTAAGCGAACCCCTGGCGACGCGGCGGCGGGTCGAGTTGCAATTTCTCTAGAGGGCGCTATTGTCACTTTCTACTTTTGCTACTTAAATGTTTTAAATAATTATGTTCAAGTTCGAAGTTTTTTCTATCTTGACTTCAGCAATTCAGCCGGAAGTAATTTTTGTTGATCCCATGCATCTGCGAGCGACAAAAGATCCAACCGTCCGTGCCGCATGACCATTTTGTAAGTTATATCTGAACGGGATATCTGTATGGTGGTTAATATTTTCTCAAGATCTCGAGCAATTTATTTTTCGAGTGAATAAAGACAAATTGATCAGGGTAAGGTTCGAAGCTCCTCTCAATTATTGTTCATATTCGGTCAACATATTAAAGTTTACTCGAGTTCTGTCTTTTTAATTCATTATCAGGGAGAGCGCGAACGCAGTCCCCACTATCAGAAATTATACTCCCGAGTTATTTTGGGGGGATCGCTCTACACTCGTTGGGCGAGAGTCTACAGTCTACAATAAATCTACAAACGCTGATTGGCTTAGAGTCTACAGTCTACAATAATGCCACCTCATTAGCATAAAATTTGTACAGCGGATCGAGTCTCGTTGCTTCCCACGGTTTTTCGACTACGCTCAGATCGCTCAGAGCGAACATAATCAAGTTACGTTTTCATCAGTGTTAAAGCTCCCAATATTGTTCCTGATCTGGTGTCTGAAAGGTAAGAACATAACATAGATTGTGTGATAAATTCCATGAGAATAATGTACGTCTTGTCACTAAATATTTGAGTGCAAAATCAGCGTAAATCAGTGTAAGAAATCTTACTCGTTAGTTAAAGGTATTGCACACATTTAAATGGCACACAGTACGTTGTGTGGAAAACACCGCCTGTGTGCATATTTATATTGTGTAGGCCTACAAAAAAGTACAATGTACATGTGCAAAAAGCTGTTGTTTATTGTCTTATTTTCTACAAAAACCTCCTCCAACTGAGGATTTGAATAAAATGTATAATAATCAACATTAAAAGCCAATTATTTTCATTCAGCTTGTACCCTGGCAGACTTTAAATTGCCAACCAACACAGGTTTGTAGAATGTGCCAATAATTTTTTGTTCATCAATGACCTAAGAAGAGCTAAGACGGATCATGTGTTCAACATTTTAAATGTACCCATTTGCACCGTCATTAAAATGTTGAGGAAAAAAAATGAGAAATTTGACAAATTTTAACACACTAATTAACATAGCTGCCAACTGTTAGTATTTTACCAAAAAAATTGTAACTATTACGATTTTATAAATGTTTTACGAAAATACGATTTATCCATATTATATATTATGAATTTCATTTTTTTTTTGGCCTAAAAACTAAGAAAACAGTACATGTCTGTAATACTAAACTGACAATAATGTCACGTTCCAATCATGGAATCAAAGTTGTGTACTGGTGGTGGTGGGGGAGACAAACTTTTGGGGGACGTAAAGGAATGTGCATAATAATTTATTCTCAGTGTTGAACCAGGTTTGATTTAAAATCCCACCATACAAGGTTGAAATATTGATTGTGTTTTCAGTCTCATGTTGGTTTTCGCTAAGAAGGCTTTGAAGAGGTTACAATAAACAACAGTATTTATTGAAGTGTTTTCCAATACCACCAAGGGCGATCTAGAACCCACAATTCTTTGGAGGCCAAATGTTGGATATGAATATGTGTGGTCTTGCAAGAAAAACGGTAGCCTAGCTACACCTCAGTAGTCAGAATAGGCTATAACATATTAAGAAATATTCATGGCCTATCAAAAAGTGCATGTGTGTATGTGTGGGGGACATTTGATATTCTGTCCCCCACTCTAAAAAGTGGAGGGTATCACATCCCCCGACCCACCCGTCGACGCCCATGATTAGAACGGTCTAGTATAGATGTTTACAAAGTTACTTGCTTACATGATATTGCCTAAAACAACATCTATTTACCTCAAAACTGCAATTATTTTGTACATTTTAACATTCTAGAAAAACAAATACTACAAAAGGAAAAAGCAAAGACAAACACGTGACCACAAGAAGCGAGGTAAATGAATAATTATTTTGCACACGAGCTTATTGATTAAAAATAAACACAAGATCGTGTGACTCGAATGAATGATTGTGTACCAGCGTTATTGGATACCAGTGGGAGGGGAGGGGCTTTCTGCAGCATTCCACGAATCATGCTGCACATCATGACATCACTAATACGAAAATAGTTAGTTCCTAGACGCCAGTCTTAGCTGACAAGTAGCACAGCAGCCTAGAGCCAGACTATAGGCGTATTATTTAAGTAGGTCTGCGCGCGCGAGGGCCTAGCCTAGGGCCGGCCAGGAGGCCCATTTCAGTTCCACGGTACAGTCGACAACGTCCGGGTCGGGTTAATTCTCACCGAAGTAGTGCCGCTATTTCATTAATAGCGTACGAGGAACTTCATCTTAACTCCAGAGGACTGCAGGGAGTCTAGCAACGAGTGGTGAGTATAGTTGTGGGGTATCCTTATAAAAGTTTCAGTGTCGTCACACAGTGAAACCTCTGCAATCTCTTAAAGTTTTAGATTGAAATTCACTCTAACCGATTGAAACTAATGACACATTGTTCATAATTTGTCACTAGTTTCAATCGGTTAGAGTGAATTTCAATTTAAAACTTTCAGAGTGTGTGAACACAGTGTTCTTGTATTCCACCCAGTCGTCACACTGTGGCCTCACTGTGTTCTCTGTGTGTGACACTATGAATTTGGAGATATCATGGCGTAGAGAAGTTATTCTTTACAGAGATACATCGGGGAATTGTGCCGGCAACTATATACTTGTTAGTTAGTCACCTATACCTTGACATTCCTTAAACTTGGGAAAGGTACACAGTTGGTAATGTTGGCAAAACTGCTCCCATGGGAAACATAAAACAACCAATCTGTGAATGTTTCAGCTCAATACAGAGTCCAACCAAGTCATGAGAAAAGTGTGAAAAAACATTCACAATATTTTATGAAAAGACGTGGAGCAAAAAATGTTCAACTTTTTTTGTGTAATTTTCCGATATCAGAACACATCAGACATAATAATATTACAGGATAATTGGTATCTACCAACTTTACATCATGTTAGCTTTCTAAAAATAATTTTGTAATTTTGTACTCGGGTAATTACCAATGTACCTTGTACCTTTCCCTCAATATAAACGGATTTTTAAAGGCTTTATGAGTTGTCCTGATTTATCAAGATATTCTGTTTTCTGTCTTTAATTTGTTTTTGTTGATTGTTTGTGTGAGAGAAAGAATTTTTTTTTTCAATATCACTAACATTACCTTCCCTTTACCGCCACCTATAGTAGTAGCTAGGTTCTTATTGTTGAGGAGTTACACCCAATTTATAGGTTTCCTGCCAACTTACCCCTTCACTGTCCCAAGCTGTTCTGGTTGTTACAAACTTTATATGATCCCCATAGGATCACTATACGTTGCCTGAGGATGTAAGAAAGTGAGAATGTGATCTCCGTGCGTGATTTATAGAGGAGCATCAACTAATAACCGAAACAAAAGCCAAGATCCACTTTAGGGGGAAACAAATATAACATTAACTCAGGCAACAGTATCAATCATTTTCAGTGTTATAAGTACACACTTTATGGCCAATACTTGGGTTATTTTGTTCACTGAAGGGGTGACTTTGCAAGGGCAACATCAGGAAGGCGATATTTCTTTCCCTCAGTGGAACTTGGGCTTTTCTGAATTTGAGACAAAATGGATGCGAGGAAAGTGACTGTTTACAATATTTTACTGCCCCGTTGGCCTCATACTAGACCGGTCGTTGACGTCGGTCGAGGACGACGTATAGGGTTGGGAGGGTTGACATATGTACAGTGTATCGTGACTGCCACACTAAAGCAATACTTAGTTAGAAAGTTGTTTGGATATACGAGTTCGTCTTTTCTTATTTCTTTGTAAAGGAATTGTACATCATCAACGCAATTGGAAACAATTTGTTCTTAAAAAATATACAAATCGCAGTTTGGCACGAAAAAGGTCGTGGAAATCGTTTTTATTCAAGTTTTCTGTTGGTATTCGTAGCATTTTTCTCATAGTGACGAATCGGGAAAAAAAGTGCGTTACGACGAGTACCGTAAATCATGCTTTAAGTCGGACACATTTCGCTGTTAGTTTTTTGCTTTGTTTATAAAAAAATAAAAAAATCGTTTTATCATCCAAGTGTTAATAAGTACCTGGAGTAACTAGAGGAAGCTTTGTTTTAGGGGTAATTTTCACTAGAAAACGAAAGCAATTCTTACTTTTCCGTTGCCCATGACCTGACTATTCCAAAGTCATACGATAAACGCAATAGCTCTTTTCCTTTCTAAGGAAGTGAGCCATATACGCGTTTTCCTGTGTTGCATATAAATTATAATAATACGGTGTTTGTTTGATCAAGGAAGTGTCGCTTGAATTATTCATGATTAAAATGAAGAGCTTAATGAAGGTGAAATAGAATTGAATACATTTTTAGAAACATCATTTTCAAGGACATCGTTTTCATTGGTAAAATGTCCGTAAATGCATCCATACTTGATAAGAATCACGAGAGATGTACAGAAACCAACCAATGTCTGTCAATGCATCCATACTTGATAAGAATCACGAGAGATGTACAGAAACTAACCAATGTCTGTAAATGCATCCATACTTGATAAGAATCACGAGAGATGTACAGAAACCAACCAATGTCTGTCAATGCATCCATACTAGATAAGAATCACGAGAGATGTATAGAAACCAACCAGTGTCTGCCTGTAAATGCATCCATACTTGATAAGAATCACGAGAGATGTACAGAAACCAACCAATGTCTGTAAATGCATCCATACTTGATAAGAATCACGAGAGATGTACAGAAACCAACCAATATCTGTAAATGCATCCATACTTTATAATAATCAAGAGATATGTACAGAAACCAACCAATGTCTGTAAATGCATCCATACTTGATAAGAATCACGAGAGATGTACAGAAACCGAGTGAAAGTTTCATCTCATTTCATTGTGTCATTAACGAGGAAAGAATGAAAATACTTCATTCTGATCGGTAGAAAATTTATCACGGCCGTGATTGGTTTTAAATTTATAATACTTTTCACATTTGATCAATAATAACGGCATATATCAGACACAATAATTTCTCAGGATGTTTTTAGATTATAATGTTGTATTCCTTTTAATTACCAAAAGTGTACATTCCCGTTAAGGACCTTTTAAGGAACTTAAAGTCGTTTGCCCTTCATGTGTTTGTTCGTTACATTTTAAAGTCGTTTTCTTTATTTCGTTGTAAATTTGTTTCTTAAAATAAAATTATGGTGTTAAGCTAGAGGAAGCTTTGTTTTAGGGGTAATTTTCATTAGAAAACGAAAGCAATTCTTACTTTTCCGTTGCCCATGACCCGACTATCATACAATAAACGCCATAGATCTTGTTCCTAAGGAAGTGAGCCATACGCGTTTTACTGTGTTACCATATAAATTATAATAATATGGTGTTTGTTTGATCAAGGAAGTGTCGCTTTGTAAAACCAATTCAGTGGAAGATAATCAACAGTTACCATTAATATAAGTAACAAACTCCTTAAACCCCATATTGGTCATCTCGGGGGAAAAAACACTATTCACTATTTTCTCGTTTAGAAACGACACGGTGAACAAAATTAACTAATAAAGTAATTGTCACGGGTCGAACGGTTTAGTCTATACTGCCATGTCTCCACCCAGTAAAATGAGTATCTGTGCATGAAGAATAATTGGTTGTTAGTGCATGAGAGGGATTCAGAAATGATATACTCGCCTGATGAGCAGATGTCTTGAGCACCGTGCCAGTTTGGTGGATACGTGGATATAATAAGAATTAATTCAAATTCAAAACGGCGTCTCCTGGGAGCTTTTTTTTAGACAAGGTGCTGGTTACAAGCCTAAAATTTCACCATACTTCATTGTGTCGTCAACATTTTACGTTTTCATTCTAACGTGGAACTTTCGTCTCATGAATTCCAACCTTAGTTGGGAATTCATGTTCGTATATACTAATTTCGTGACTCGTGACTCATGATTAGGTGTGGTACGATATCGCGATATAATATCGTAACGATACGATATTCAAAACATTATCGGCCAAATCGGTCATAGTTCATTGAAGATATCGAAATATCGCCATATCGCCGACATTTCATATATAGCCGATATCAAATTTACATCGCTCTTTTTAGTTAAAATGTTAAAATATCGCCAGAGTGATAAATTGTTTCCAAATTTCATGTCATTATACAGCAAATCGGTGCCGCGCGCTCATATTCCCGGGACCGTCGTACCATTATGAAAATGCCATCATTTGAATGGGGAAACATGAGTGGGTCAATTAAAAGTCGGCCGAGAAATGCAGCGAGAGACACAGCACCAACAAGTACTTGGTTCGTTTTGGAGCAATTGAAATGCATTTTTGAAAAATTTCAGAACCATTTATTACCTAAAATGCAACTGTAGAACTTGCATGTAAAAGTAGTTCATATTTCGGTGTCCAAGGTTGTAAAATAATGTATGATACATACATTTTCCTGTCTTTAACAAATTGAGACGATAACATCATGGCCGTCGATAATAGACTATAAAAAAATCAATATCGTCAACCCTACTCGTGACTCGGACTCGACACCGGGGACTCGGACACGACACCGGGGACTCAGACTCAATGTTTGATGACTCGAATACAAGTCCAACTGATAGTACTATGCATGCTGTAGCATTTTCAAGGGATATTTTATACGTAAGGTTATTTTTTCGGTTATTTTAATACAGTGCAATTGTGGAGATGGAGGAAAGCAAAAGCATTACAATAAGTAAGCACGGGCTCAGTGACAAACTTTAATGAGCTATATGACATCATCACTCATTTACATAAGCTAATTACAGCACGCAGTGGTTTGGGAAGTAATGGATATTCATTTAATGATCACGCGGTGAACCGGTGACCTCGTTGCGTCGATTAGCCAATCAGCATGCAGTACCGTGAAGATTGCAAGCAGCGCACAACTGCGTCATTGCATTAGAACGCAGTCGATCGATCAACTTCGGTGGTCTGTGAATATTACATAGGTACATACAGTAAAATTATATTCAAACTTTGTTTGAATATTCAAACTGTGCAGTTACTTTATGAATGAACTATATACATGAGTGAACAGCAAATAGACCGCCCACTGGATCATGGAGGCCATGTATGTAGGGGAGTGCGGCTATAAGCCAGGCACTTCGTGTCTGACGTCACTGTGTTTGATCTGGTATTGCGCGGCGCCCAGTTGAGAACCCATTTCTACAGCAGAATCTTACGGAGAGGTTAATAAAATTCAAACAATAAACAGAAATTGTTTGTTGCAAACTGATGTTTTATATCTACCTGTTTACAATTATGAGTGAAATACTGCAAACACTGTTACTCGATATGCACGCACACGTGTGCATATTGTTTATATGTTTTCAAATGGGTTCTCAACTGGGCGCCGCGCAATACCAGATCAAACGCAGTGACGTCAGACACGAAGTGCCTGGCTTAGCCGCACTCGTATGTAGGGAGCGTCTTACCGCACCGCGAACACGTGTATTGTTAATGTTCGTGCGTGACGTATGACACGGTCAGTGTGCGCTGAAGTGCAAAAGTTGTCGTTTTGAATTCGACGGGTACCGGTACATAATGTACAAATTTTCCAAAAGCAGAAATATTGGGTTTCTACAGCAAGTAGACAAACTAAATTTGCATGGGGTACAGTTAATTATGTCCAGTACCTGTTTCTTTTGGGAACATGGGTTTCATAAAATAGAGTGTATAATTATGCATTTGGTCTATACTTGTCTGTGTGCGTAATGCAGTGTGTATTTCAACACTGGTGTTTGTATGAGAGATGTCCGTTTACTTATTGTACCGGTAATGGTTGGAAATGTTAACACGCACTGTTGTCCTGAAAGCCAGCTGCTAATGCAATTACAATCACATGATCGAGACATGATCTGTTTAGATGATTTCAACAGATTGTCCTTGTACTGAACCTCGTATGAAAGGATGTGGTATTTAATTATTACAACTAAAAAGCTTCACTACTTCTGGGTTCAAAAGATCAATAACAGGCAGGCAGTTTCCGTTTCCTTCTATGATGCACAAATAATTCCTCAGCTCCACTACAGAGATGAGAGGCGGTAGACAAGTTTTCAAATATTTCCTCAATTTTCCCTAAATTTCTTCAAAAAATTCAAAAATATTGTCCAAACATACAAAAAAGTATATTTTACTAACTCAAAAAATAATTCCTCCTGTGTTAGTTTTAGGGGTGCCAATTGGGGTAATTCAATTGTATATTGATTTGTGAATTTATCATTGAATAGAAAGTTTATGCTGATTCTATTCGTTTGTTGAGGTTTGGTTGCATAAGTGTCGATAAAGGGCAATTATACTATTTTATAAAATAATTATATCCATATGCATATATTGATTGTGATAAAGAGGTTTTAAGTGGGTATTTCATATTTTCTGGGTCTTAATATTACTTGGCCCATACCAATTTAAATTTATGGAAGTCGGTCGGATACTAACCCATACACAGTGACAACATGGGTGCTGTGCAGATTTTCAAATAGTGTCATAAACTTAACAAATATGTGCAATTAAATTACCCAAACCATTAGTCTTAATGCAAGTGTGTGATTTATTACGTTGGTCGTGTACTTCCAGAACAAAAATTATATCCAAATACACATGAGGCCAAAAATGTCTCTGGTTGGTTTCTCGTGGTCTCCGCGTGCATCACCTCAGACCGGTCCCGCGCGTTGGCATTTTAAATTGTTTTAAATGTTATTTGATTATATTTTTACTATGAAACGATGCCCAATTGCAGCCAAAAACTTGCTGGATCGATTGGAATTCTGCCCCGCTGTGTTTAGTAAAGAACCTTTTTTCACATTAATTATAGGGGTATGAACGTTTGCCCAAATTGTGAGGCCTCTTTAATAGCCACCATAATTTGGTCTGCAGTGGTTCCAATAACTGCGTATCCATGTTAACCGTTTTCACGAATGGCCAATTTAATTGGGCCACACAACACAAAACCGTACGTTTCGAGATAATCGAGTTTTAAATTGCTCACTTTTTGAAATAGTTTCACCATCATTAACGGAGAATATTGCCAAATTATGTGCACTGTTTGAAAGATTTCAAACTTATCAAATGTACAAGTTATTCAACAACAGGACGATTATTTTATACGGCGTAATTGATTTGATTTCTTAATTATTGTCCCTTTGTACGTTGTAGAAACGCTAAGGCGGTGCGCGCCACTACAGATAAATAGCGCAAAATTGGCTTTTCGTGAAAACAGAAAAACGCCTCACCCGAAGTTTTGTCCTCACACAGCGCGTGTACAAAGCTATGCGGAATTATCGATATGTCGTGAGCCAGTGTGAAACTGGTACCCGTATAATTCTGAATTTACCTGCCGCACGTTATGCATATGAGGGGAAAATTGGGGACGAAGTCGTTATCACGAAGGGACAGTTTAGAAAGTTGTGTTGATTTGAACGTTTTCTCGAAGGGATTATTATTTTAAATTGTTAATTACGTTGTGATCAATCGTCCAGCTGTTGTTGAAAAGTTGAAACATTTGGAAAGTTTTAAATTTGTTCTTTCACTTTGGGTAATGTACAATATTTATTAGTATTTTGCGTCTTAAATGTGACATGGTACGTTTAAAATATAGGTGTTACTTAAAGCTCGATGCTGTGTGGCCCAAATTGCTCGTTAGCACCTATTTTGCCATTTCCCAATTAGTGTAATTACCGAGCTCAATGATGCCGAACTAGAGAATATTGTGAATATGTATGAGGTATAGTAAAACAAATATAACATGGTTTATTTCGGGTGGACAGTCGATATTAGCTCCCCGAGGTATTGGAAGTTGAGAAACTAGTTCCCGAGGCGAAGCCGAGGGAACTAGTTTCTCAACTTCCAATACCTCGGGGAGCTAATATCGACTGTCCACCCTCAAACCATGTTATATTTGTATACAGACACACAACTGAACTTTACAGGTTCGTGTACATTACATGTATTAATGTTAAGACAACCTGACTGCACTCATTCTAGCGGTGAGTAAAGAAAACAAAATAAACAGTTTATTCAGAGTATAAAGCATTTGATGTCCTAGAGTGATAAAATGTCGTATTTTTGTTTATTGTATCGGTTCGCGAACATCTGTAACGTTAGTTTCTGTATTCTTTAGCCGATTTTCATGAAACTTTTTACTGAACAGGTAGGACTATGTATGTTCAGACAGTGTTTTTTCTTACACGATCTGTCGAATGTGGCCATGAAAACTTCCATAGTTCACCGTTAAAAGGGTGCTGTAGGCCTACCCATTTTAGGATAAATTTTCTTCATTTTTAATTTTGTTCAAAAATCTTTTCCAAAAACTTCCTTAATTTTTATCTATTGGCCATGAAAGTGCAAACATTGTCTTTAACAGTTATTACAAGCAACCATGGGACATCACTGCTAGAGGGCGCTGTAACCAACATTTTGGGTCATTTTGTTTGAATGTCATGATTTGTAAAGATTTTGACAGAAAATTAGGACTTCTTAAAGTTAAACCAAATATACAATAAAGGCAAAAAATACTGAGCAAAAAAATACTGAACAAATCTTTAAATAATCATGTTTTAGGGACAAAATATAGGCCTAACTAAGATATTGAATTTAAACGTAATAATAGTATGTGGCCATACTGGATTCCCAGAATGCATTGGAAGTGGTCACATGACTCAATGTTGTCCAGCGTTTGAAAGTTAACAAACCCCAAAATACATATTGAATATCTTTTAACAAAAAATAAATTGGGCCTAGTCAAAAATAAATAGTTGCCATGGCAAACACGAACACCCAATATCGTTGGTTTTGGCATGAGGGGTCCAAAAGAATAGGAAAAGCATGGAGGAAGGAAAACATAGGAAAAGTCAGAAAATTTAAGCATGATCGGACAAAGTGTTCTAGAGATATTATACAAAATATCATTGGGGGGGGGGTTAATGGGGATTTGTTAATTTTTTGTTGCCCAATTAAGCAAAGGGGTGAGGATTGTTGGCTCAGGGGCACGTGGTGAACAGGTATCTTTGTTAACTCCAGACATATCTTATTTGTCTCAGGTTTCGTGACACTGCTGTCTCTAGTGTATTGTATTGTTAAGCTCAATAAGGATGGGTGGTTTCCCATGTAGAGACAAATCATCAGGTACGTACGTATTCATGGTAATAGAACTTGATCACGCTGTGGCTATCTATGTCAAATTACTTGTATCCAAGTATGAATATAGTGCTGATTCTAAGTACTTTGAAGCATAAAGGGGTCTCACCATCAAAATAATGTTGACACCATTGGTGTTATTTTAACACCACATTTTTACAGAGTAGGACTATGGCTACACCGTATCAACTGTGGTGTTAAAACTACACCTGTTGGTGTTTATATTGGGCAAAACCATGAAAGAATAAAGTTGACATCATTGGTGTTATTTTAACACTACGGGTTTTACAGAGTACGGCTATGGCAATAACAACTCCGTAGGGTTCATCATTTCTTGGAGCATTTTTGTTGTTTATGGGTTATCAAAAAAGTGACATATTTTCTTCTTGTCAAGTCTGGTTACATGTATTACTCAAAAAATTCCATTATTCTTCAGATCGTCAAGAAACATCCCAGCCTAGTCCTAGCCAGTCAGTCACACAGGATCGTGATGTCCGACCGAAACAGCGGACAACATCAGGTAACGTTTGATATGTTTGCTTGATAATCATAGTGTGAATATGGCATGGAGGTGCACATCATCATTAATGTATCTATATGTACTTCTGACATCATGGGCATCAATCACTACTTAGAAGTGTGAGTAAGCGTAACATACCCTATGTGAACCTGAAAACAAAAGATGTCCACACAATGCAGGTTCTTGAGACGTTATGTTTTCACAAATTAGAAAAATCTAAATTTTCTCAAAGGAAGCATTTTAGTATATGTGATTGTAATGTCGCAAATGGAGTAGATTATTCAAGGGAAAGACTGAGACAAAATTCGCTCCAAAAAAAATCTTCAGTGCAAATGGCAATGGTTTGAAAAATGTGTTTTACTTAATTACACGATAACAATAGAAGTCCACATGTGTGCAGTCATTGGCAGATCCAGGATTTGGTTAACATGGGGGTTGGGGAACCCAGGTCACACAGCCTCACCCCCCTTGTAGGCAAAATATTTTTATAAAGTTTTCTTTACTGCCATGACCACTTTACGCCCCCCTTACCAGTCACTTTGCATGTGTGATCTGCAGCATTTATTTTGGATTCTTGATGCTCTGTAGTGCATTCCGAGTGCTTAAAATAATTACTTCTTTTCCAGAGATGCAGTAAGAAATGTAACCTATTCCTTTTGGTTTAGAATTCACTTTTCAGGGCCTTTTTTATATGTGTGACCAAAAAACGTTGGGGATACACACATTTATTGATATAGCAGCCCACTACTCTAAAAAGGGCAATGTAAGTCCATCAATCCCCAAACACTCGACGCCCATTGATGGGGAAATGAGGGTGGTCGATTCTTGTTCAGATGTCCCAATAAGTCTGTCCAAGACTGTAGATCCGTAACAGCAGATAACATCCATTTAATCAGCTGATGGTTTATAATAATTGATTTTTGGTAATTACCAACAGTGTATTATCCATCTATCTTTACAGATCTTCCCATAACATCTCGGCCCCAGTCAGTCACGCAGGATCATGCTGTGCGTTTTAAACAGGATATATCATCAGGTAAAGTTTTGAAATGTTTGTTTGATAATCATCGTGAAGATGTATCCAGCTGTGGTTTATATTATGCAATGCATATGATTACCAACGTCTTTCTATGTACTTAAGAAAATATTGGCATCGATTGTTAGAAATGTGTGTGCGGGGGGGGGGGCACCAGTTCGCACAGCCTCAACCCCTTCTAGGCAAAATATTTGTGGCAAAACAAATCACGAGTTAAAAAATTGATTTTTGTTTCTTGCATTAACAAATAAATTACATGAAAACAATATGTGTTACATTTCAAGTGTGTTACATTTCAAGCCCAAAACCAGGGACCTCTTCATCCACTCATCCACCACCAATAAATAATCTAGAACAGAAGTTTCAGTGCACCTTTATGCTGGAGGGGTGGATTTACGGGGATGGGGCAGGTGGCTTTGAGAAGTCTTTTGGGAGGCCATTCCCTCCTCCCAGCCCCCCCCCCCCCCCAGGATCTGCCCTAGTGCATCCCTCTGCATGAGTGATCCGTGGCATAAATGTTTGATTCTCACCTATGGATTTGGGATTTTTTTTAACGTTTTGAAAATAGTACTAAACGTTACCAAAATATTTTGTATTATATAACACACACAGATCCATGTCATTTGTTTGGTGGAACACACATCACGTGTCATCCACTAGTTTGGCCATTGTGTCTTCACTCTAAAAGATTGTAAGATAGTACAATGAAGAGTATTTCATATACAAATCATCCTAATGGAATAGTTCCAGTGTCTTTACTATTATGACGTATAGTCAGGTTCCGATTTGTAATCCTATATAACTGTATTGATATTCATTTAAGTATAGCCCTAATGCATTTTTCCTGTTCTTTTAAGTTCATATCCACGGTCCTGGCAGTTCAGTAATTATTGGTGAAGGAAAAGGCACAACTGTCTGCTGTCATTCACAAACATCGAAAGGTAATTGGCAATGACAATTTGTTCAATAAAGGGAGTTTACACCATTGGTAATAACTCGATTAAAAATAATTACTGAATTAAAACCAAAATCTTACTTAATGTGAAGTTGGCGATGGTACCAAACACCATGAGAAATGTTTCCATCTGACGTGCTTTAATGTTTAAATAATAACTTGAAATGTGTTACAAAATTTGAAAGTGATCACGGCCGTGATAATTTTTCCACATTAGAATGAATGCAGAGAAATCCAAATACATTTGCACTATTTTCTCGTTCATGACTTAATGAAATGTGTTGAAAGTATATGATGCATTTACAGTCATTTTACCAATGGTGTACAATCTCTTTATGTGTTCCATTTCATATATGAACCCTGTTCATTTAATTAGTGTAAAATACACCGTTTCCCAAATCTCAATGTAAATTATTTAAAAATCATTGAATACCATTGAGAATGGTATTCTCAAAAAGCAATCAGTTTCCCATTATTTATACTCGATGTAAAAATGACGGTATCAAACATTTCTTGAAATCTTTCTGCCTGAGGTACTTTTGTTTTTAACAACAGTCAAATTTTATTCTCAAATTATAAACATCTGAATTTTGTTGACAAACTATCAAAATTCAATGCAAGAATTAAAAGAAAATTCGCTGTAAACACAAGTGTAATTTTAATAGATGTGTTTTTGCATTTATTCTTCAATTGCTAAAACTCGTCGTGGTGTTTACAGGCCTTGCCTTGAATAAAATGCAGGCGAGTGAAAAACAGCTCGCCTAGACTGGTAAAAGTTGGCCTAGGCGAGCTGTTTTACTTTTGGTTCCCGGAATCGTGTGGAATCAGGTTTGGTCAGCTGCAAACCTTGCCTCAGCTCAGTATAGACGTGGTAGAATAAAGAAAGGACGCTTTCAGTGTTCTAGCCAGGATGAAATTATAGCGTAGGGCCATTTGTATGACACGAATCTGCGAGCGCATAGCGCGAAGCCACAACGGCGTGGGGTCCAGGGCCCGCTTAAGGACCCTGGGAAATTTTTAGGTTGTAGATGCTCTCTGGTGCAATCTGAGGCTATTTAGGGGCATATTGCATGATATAATTTGTCAGACAAAACCATATTTTTTTTAGACATAAAAATATTTCTTGCTTTTCAATTGGTAGGTTTTAACATGTTTACATGTGCACATGTAATTCTGTCTTAACTAATATCAAACCCATTTTTAAATATAAAATGGAGGAGAGCCTACATGACTCATGTTGTTATTGTTTTAATTATTGTTTTATTCACTTTACATTGGATTGTTGTTAGTTTGTAGCTTTAAACGTGTGAGTAAAGTTAATCGTTTTTATCAATAATTCAAAGCCAGATATGATCAAAAAAATTCCATATAATACATTACAATATATTCCTTGACTTATGCCTACTTTAAATTAAACTTGACAAAACTAGAAATAAAATGGTTCTTACAAACGAAACCCTGCAGTGCAAGCTTCACCCAGGTAAATAGTTTCATAAAGTATTTTATTGGACAGCAGGTAGGTAAGAGCTCTATATTCCAAGTCCACAGTTACTGCGTAAATAAAAAAAAGCTCAGCGAAGTTTTTAAAAAACATAGGCCAGCTGTAAAGACGCCTTAGAATTATCCAGCTCCAGTCTGTTCAAAGTATTTTAAAAGAAAAAGAAACAAGACAACGGCAACCAAAAAGACACAATTTCTGGGTCACAGGTTCACATCAAAGAACTGTCTGCCGACTTTGGAATGTTGAATGTATCAATTTGGGATTAGAGCCAAGACAAGAGTTGGGGCTATTGTTCACTTGACAATGACTGACATGTTGTGGTTTTACACGCCCAGACCAGGTGACATTTACCTCTGGGACCTGGTTCTTGGCTGGTTTCCAAGCTATATAACTATACATGTATGAAACAACATTACAGGATACCAGTATACATTCTCCCAAGGCTAAGTAGCGCGAGTGAGTGATCCGACTGTCGGCAGAAATGCGTCTTTTAATCAGTTGTTTCAAAGCCTAAAATTTAAAACAATAAATCTAGACCTACTTAAAAATTATGACTGGATGGAGCAGAATGGTAACATCTATTTATTCGACTGAGAGCAAACTAGTGGTGAATTGTTTACCTCGGAAAAGCTTCAGAAATCTTTGGCATGTTTTGTTTTGTGGAATTAAATTCTGTGTATTGTGGCGGAGAATCTCAGCTCAGAAATAATGCTTTCGGCATTAAATAAATAGCGGTTGGGTATGTAAAAATTAAGAAGAAAAACAGTTTTAGAAAGTGTTTACCGTTACTCCTGATTTAAAAGTAAACGGAGGCCTGTTTGCATGGTGCAACATATCCTGGGGACCGGGAATAGCCGATCAAGTCTTGCATTTCCGATTTTCAAAAAAAAATTGTTCTCATCAATAACAACTTCTTAAGTGGTGGCGGGGAAATGATACTAGAATGAGATTTACAAATGTTTTGATGCCATGAAGACAAAACTGTTTCCATAGGTCGAACTCAGTTCTGCTGGCGGCCGGCCCGGCGGACATCAGATGTTCAACAACCACCGTTTACCGGTGGTTGTTGTTCTTGTTGTTGTTTTTTAACTTTCACTCAAAAAAAAAATTCCGACAGTAGATTTTGTTTCAGAAATAATTATTTGAGAAAACATGTCATAGCACTCCTTCCTCCATGATCATAGTAACTCACGACAGACACTTTTTATAGACTTCACTTTTGCGGTGTTTATCCCGACTCTGCCTGGCACGCGGGTACCCCGCTCATCTGGTTTTTACCTAAGAAGTGTGGTAGCGGAACCAGTGTCAATGTGTTTAACGTTGAATGCCATAAATAGATCGCGGCAGGCCGCATAGTTGCAAATGCGGCGCATCAAACACATTCTCTTGACAAGAAACAAAGTTGCCGGCCAAGTAAAATGTATCAATAAAGCTTCCTACAAGATGAAATAAATCCCTCAGTGGCAACAAATTATTGTTGTTCACAATTAGTTCTCGAACTGAGCAAAGGAAATTTTGGGTTTTTTTTTTTTCACCATGGAATAAATTATAGCATATCGAGAGCGTATCGGCCGATTTATAGCGTATCGGCCCGATACGCTATTGTCTGAAGTGGTCTGCTGACGTCAGCGAGGCGCGCGGTTTTTAAAGGTTTACTGAACGTAGGTGCGTGGTTTTTGGCGCGCCTCAAAGTGGTTTTAGGCGCGCGATCGCGCGCCTTAAAAGACAAGGCCTGTGTTTACCAAAACATGTTTAATAATAATAATAATAATAATGTGTGGACTTATATAGCGCACGTATCCACCAACTGAGTGGTGCTCAAGGCGCATTATATTATTACCCCTGCTCATCAGGCTCATAAGGCTCATAATCATTCCTGAAACAATCTCAGCTCCCTCGGAGTATACAGCTCAATTGCTGCCATTACAGCGCATATAGGGCTAATCAACCAACTCTGCCCTCACAGGTACCCATTTAACCCCTGGGTGGAGAGAAGCAATTATGGTTAAGTGTCTTGCTCAAGGACACAAGTGTCACGGCCGGGTTTCGAACCCACATTCTGCTACTAACACCAGAACTTGAGTCCGGTAAGCTAGACCGCTCGGCCATGAATTTAGACACAAAGACACGTTTACAATTTAGGCACAAAAACATGTTTAAACACATTTAAACACCACAACACTTAAAACAACACTTTTAAACACCACAAAAGGTGTAAACTTTTCTTTTACAGTATTTGTGTTTGCAGATTGTAATTTCTGACTGCATTTTCACTGTTTTCTCATTAATAACACACAGCAATGAGCTGAAACTTTCACATGACAATTGTTTTGTATATTATATCTTAATTGATATGGAGTGATACATACTTCAAACAATTTAATCATTTAATCATTAAAAATGACAATGCTATAATTCTGAAATGAAAGTGATTTCCAATTATCAGACCTTTTTGGTGGCAAATGTAAAACAAATCATTTACTCAACCGTCACGCATAGTGTATATCATTATCAAATGTTGCTATATTGTTTGTGTTCCTTTTTCTATTTTATAGATGTTTAATTATTTTGTTTTTACAGAAACGAGGCCCGTCACAGATGAACCAAGTCATTCTCGGCAAATGGGTCCAGAGTTGAGAGATCCGTCACAAGTTGCCGCTGACAAATTTGCAGCATTGAAAGCACGCTACACAACAATAGGTAGCTATGTGAATATAAATCCTTGGGTGGATGATGATGAAAGGAAAATCGAAATCATTTATGTAAAATTGCAGTTGGAAAAAAGCGAAGGTACAGCGGAAGATACAAGTCCATATGGAGATGGAACACAAAAAGAACCAGAGACATTGAATTCTATTGAGTATGAAAAGATATTTTTCATTGAGGGCGGTCTCATTAAGCGACTTATTTTCTGTGGCAAAGGGGGTGTAGGGAAGTCAACGTTCTTTGATAAGATTGCCTACGACTGGGCTGTTGGTTCCAGTGATGTACTCAACAAGTACAAACTTGTATTTGTTTTAAAAATGTGTGCATTAGACCAAAGCTCAAACCTTATTGATGCAATTTTTCAACAACTGCTCGAAGAAGACGTACTCATTTCCAAAGATGCAATGAAATTATTTATTTTCCAAAACCCTAATGACGTTTTGATTCTTTTGGATGGTTTTGATGAGTTGACAACGACAATTCTCACCGAAACCTCATTTGGGTCAATCCTAAGAGCTCTGAACAGAAAAATATACAGCGAATGTTGCATAGGTGTAACAACCCGTCCCTCCCATCTTGGGCGATTAAGGAACAAATCATTGGTTCAAAATCCTTGCATACACCTAAAGGTTCTTGGTTTTACAAAAGATGACGTGGAAGAATATGTCAGAAAGTTTTTCTGGGGAAACGGCGAGAAACTTATTAAGGAAATTAAAAGTTCTGATGTTCTTTCTGACTTGGCAAGGAGTCCAATGTTACTTCTCCTAATTTGTGTAATTTGGAGAGAAGATGCAGCGCTTCCATCAACCATGTCACGCTTATACAGTAAGGCAGTGGATTACATATTCAAAAGGAAAGGCCATGAGTCTGACAAAGAAATATCAGAAGTTTTGATCAAAATTGGAGAAGTAGCGCTGAATGGACTCCTTGACCCAGAACTAAAACTTGCATTTCCAGAGTCTGCATTTGAGAAGAATACACTTGCCCTTGCATTAAAGGTAGGCATCCTAAACAGTCAGAGGGTTTTCAAGAATTACAAATCACATAACAGCATACAATTCCTGCATAAAACTATGCAGGAATTGTGTGCTGCAAAATACTGGCAGAGCCTACCTCCAAACCAATTTCAGAATATTTTGGATCGCGTATGTGATGGAACACACAACATCAGTGATTTTGAATATCTCCTTCGCTTTTGTTGTGGTGACAATGAAGTGTGCATGAAAAGAATCTTAATTCCACTCCTTAACCGTAAATTAAACGAGTTGGCATTAAATTGTTATTTTGAGGGTCATTCAAAAGAGATACCTTCAGAGACGTATATCAAGTCACTGGTTACAGATACCATAAGCATTTATTTCAATAGTGATTTCCACTCACTCATGTTCTTTCTGTCAAATGTTTGCAAGTCAGAGTTTGGAAGGAATTATCTTGGAATAATTGAAAGTATTAGATTGTATAAATTATTCATAACAGAGTCAGTGGATTTATTTGCTCTAGCGCTGAGTAACATGACAAATGTCCGAATGCTTACCCTGGATGAATGTTCACTGTCTGCCAGTGATTTGAAGACAATTCTGTTGTACTTGAAAGACAACACACGCTTGAAGAAATTAAGACTTGATGGTACAATGTTAGGAGGCACAGCTTCACAGTGGGCTCCTCATATTCAACACTTGAAAACCCTAAGAGATCTATCTATAGGTCGTTGTAACATACAACCTGAAGACATGGAACACATCATGAAGAATGTCAGTCAAAGCAAGAGTGAGTGTGAGGTAAGCTTCAACGATAACAAAGCACTGGGTGGCAAGGCCGAAATATGGTCTCGTTATTTGTGTCTCATGATACACAACAAGGAGCTGAACCTGCGTGGTTGCTCATTGGTATGCAATGATATTGAACATATTGCTTATGCATTGAGTAAAATGCCCAACCTGACCCACTTGAACCTACGGTACAACCCATCCTTAGGAGGGTCTGCCAATGTGTGGTCTCGTTATTTGTGTCTTATGATACACATCAAGGAGCTGAACCTGAGTTGGTGCTCATTGGTATGCAATGATATTGAACATATTGCTAATGCATTGAGTGAAATGTCCAACCTGATCCACTTGAACGTAGATGGAAACCCATACTTAGGAGGGTCTGTCAATGTGTGGTCTCGTTATTTGTGTCTTATGATACACATCAAGAAGCTGGTCCTTAGTCATTGCTCATTGGTATGCAATGATATTGAACATATTGCTAATGCATTGAGTGAAATGCCCAACCTGACCTACTTGAACCTATTTGGAAACTTATCCTTAGGAATAGGAGGGTCTGCCAATGTGTGGTCTCGTTATTTATGTCTCATGAAGCACCTGCAGGTGCTGTACCTGGTTGATTGCAACTTGGATAGTAATGACAAGATCATTATTACTCAGTCCTTGAGTAAAATGGCAAACGCATTTCGTGTCATATGTTGATAACTTGTTCGTTTGAATGAGACACATCATGGCTTTATTATTAGATCACACAGAAGTATGTTATAGTTCATCGTCTTTTAAGTCCAGAGATCTCAGTAGAGCATACAGCTGATGACTGTTTGCCTATATAAAGTATTCTTATCACGTATTGAGGATTGATGTAAGCGTGTTAGCAACATGAATCAATTATCCTGTGTTATTGATAATAATGTTCTGATTTCTTGTTTCTAACTTTCCTCCACCAATATTAGGAGAAGCTCTATGTATATACAAAACAATGCAGATGACTTATTTACCTTTCCACACTGCTGCATATCATATTGTTATGGGAAAGAATGTTGTATCCGGCCGCCACTTTTTAAGGGCTTTTTTGGATTTTTTTTGCAACCACAAACCAGTTAAAAAATCATTCTATCGATTTTTGGTGGTACAGAAAGCGAAAAAACTATCTTTAAAATCCACTTTTATGATGGTTTTTGGACTTGATTTCCCTTCTAAAAAATCCTCCCCTTCAAAAAATAGAAGGATCCTATTATAGTTGCCACTACGCATGTACAATGACTGTGTTGGTCACTAATTGTGGAGTTTACAAGATCAGACTGACATGACTGAGGAAGTCATCGTATACCAAAAATGCCTGATTTTTCATGAAATAAATATCCTGGAATAATTTGAAGTATATATCCATCATGTTCTCCACCTTACCAGGTAGGTAAGATTACATTATTGGTTATATTTAATGAAAAATAGTGGCGGCCAGATACGACATTCTACCCTTGTTATGTTGTTATGAAGGATAAACTAATAAAGGATGGACTTGATTCCACTTGATTGAAACATTTATTTATTGCTGTACTGTACACCGTAACGATGGTTCACGATGATATGGGAAGCCATATTGTGTAATAAGGACTAACTCTTGAGGGCGCACTTCCAATTTACAGTCCTTTTTTTTTTTTTTTTTTTTTTTTTTTTAATGTGAAGACATACAAATTATGATAAACAGCTCTATTTAGTGGGATGCACCCATGCACATGGAAGCCCATTTATGTCAGTCTCGTAAAAAACAATATTTTATTGAATATTAGAAATACTTTAGAATTCACAATAATTAGATATGTAGGCCTACATTCGCAATCACTATTGTGAATAATTATTTGCCCTCGGTGTTAACGATCAATCGTACACAGTTCCTGATCAGGGCTGAGCTGGTTTCACTTCAAACATTGTGTTGGTTTCAGTAGCAAACCATAAAACAAGCTTGGTTTCCCGATTGGAAACTCTATAATATGAATATTTGAAAACTATAATGAGTAAATAAAAGCCAAAGAAGTGTGAATTGTGAGCAATGATGGAACTTATAATTGTAACAAACCAACATAAGGAAATTCGCATCAATGAATTTATGAAAAATTCATAGAATCAAAACATGGCTTTTGGCTGTACTTGTGTAAATATTTTTGCTCTTATGTTGAACATTTTGATATATATATATTATTTTAATATATAATATATTTTGGGAAAGTTTTACATTAATTTAACATACAAATTACTACTAAGTAAATACTGTAAATTATCGCTCACGATATTGAACGTTTGAATATGTTAAAAGAATGCCATACAATCTATATTGAAGATCATATCGTTTTTATATTGAATATGTTATTTATCAATTTACATTAATGTTAAAGATGGATCGCCTGTGTTTTACCGGCAATTTCCAGAAGTTTGTGTGTGTATTGGAACATTGATAATGTGGACACCAGGTTTATGTAGTATTGTTATACAGACGACACATTATAGAAGTTTGTGTGTGTATTGGAACATTGATAATGTGGACACCAGGTTCATGTAGTATTGTTATACAGACGACACATTATACGAATTATCAGTGATGTCAGTTTGTTAAAGGAGGGGTGTGATAGATGATTCAAAATGTCCAATTCCAGTGACACCCCCCCCCCTTGAACGTGATCCAGTCCTAAACCCTCCCCAACACCCGAAAATGTTTTATTTATTTATTTTTTTGAATTTCAAAGGTTGAAAATTTGATAACAATGGAAGTCCTAAATCATGTTCAAATAAGAGAATCCAAATTTTCCCGAGGAATTTGTCCAATATTTGTTTTTTACTTGACCCAAAAGGTTAGTGAGGGTGATCCTATGGACCATCCCCAACAAAATATTGTTATACCCCATCCCCTAGGATTTACACCCATCCAGTTTATACCTTCGAGTTTATATATATAATATATTACACAATAATATGATTATTTCATTACTTTTGAACTGTTCTGAAATTGTAGAACCACGATGAACCGTTGATTTATATAATTGATGACGTCATAACCTTACACGTGATTTGACGTCATTATGTTATTGTATTTTTGATAGGTGTCAGATTGTCAAGCAAACCATTTATTTTCACTGATATGCCGGGATTTTAACTTTAATCATGAATATTCATATTGATATGTCATTCTCGTATAGCCTTATACTAATTACATGATATAATATCATTATCATATTGTGTTGATGGAAATTTCAGAGCTCAAATAATGTCCATTGATTGACATTTTAAACTGTATATCTTGTTAAGTGGTTAAAGATAGAAAGTGAGAATGTGTAATGAAAACCATGCTCATCTATAAATAATAATGTATGCGTCTAAATGGTCCAATGGCTGTGACATTGTTCTACAAACTATTTAATTTTCACTTTTAGTAGTTTGTGTTTTGCGTCATGCAATGATTGAAACAAATTCTTATTGGCTTTAATAATAGTCAAATCAGAGTTTAACTAGATGGAAGTGTTTGTGATATTACAAACACATAGGTGTTCGAGTTTTGTCAGGGCAGTGATGATGACGTCAGAATGTTTTTTAAAGAAACTTTCCATTATTGTTATTTTTTCATATTAAAGAGTACCCTGTAAAATATGATGTGGTTACCAACGATGATTTGTTTGAAGTCCATTTCAATGATTTGAACTTAATCACATTATTTATTTTTGAAAAAACAGTTCAAATGTGAAAAACAACTGTTCTGCTACATAATGGTCAATTTTGGTACCGAAATTCTTTGAGAGAAGGCATTTATTTCTTTGAACGAGTTTTTACAACCCGTTTTCGTGTAGTTCCAGATACGAATTGTGATTTTGACGAAACTGTCGTCCTCGCTAATAATGTACGGTTTTGAAAATATTTTTTAATATTAAACTTTGACTTCCGGTTTGGACAGGAAGTAAAGGTCAAATTGGGGTCACCTTTGTGTAAATATTTTTTGATAATTAACAATCTATACAATGGTGGAACGATTGTGAAATTACCCCTTGTAGTGGAAAAACTGTGAATTTACCTCTTGTGGTTGTTGAGATGTGATTATTTTAAATATTACTTTGACTTCCGGTTTGGACAGGAAGTAAAGGTCAAATTGGGGTCACCTTTGTGTAATTTTTTTTCGACAATTAACAATCTATACAATGGTGCAAAAAATTTCAATTTACCTCTTGTAGTTGTTGAGATATGATTTTTGTTAATATTAAACTTTGACTTCCGGTTTGGACAGGAAGTAAGGTCAGATTGGGGTCACGTCTGTGTACGAAAAATCACATAATTCAAGATCTATAACATGGTGTAAATATTGTGAAAATATCTTTTGTGGTTCATGAGATATAATTTTTTGAAATATTAACTTTGATTGAGTGTAATTCGATATCTGATGACCTCACTATGACGTCACAACTTAAGATACAACTACATGTTAAGGTCTAACTATGTGTAAAGTTTTAAAGTTGTGAACTCTGCAACTATGATTTTTGCTCTGGATATTCAACGAGAAGAAGAAGAAGTTAAAGAAAAAGTTTTTAAAAAACGAACAATATCAAGAGGTGTTCGCGCTGTGGCTCGAACACCTAAAAAAAAACCGAACAATATCAAGAGGTGTTCGCGCTGTGGCTCGAACACCTAATTATTTGTGGGCCCTATGTTTGATTTACCCTCTTATACTAAATCAGTGTCAATGTTCCCGTACATCCTGCCTTTATAGACTTAATGTTTACAGCTGCGACGTAGGTCCCGCCTTTCAGCATTCAGGGTCAGGAAAATGTTTCGATTCTGGACGCATACTGATTCCATGCCCTGTTGAATGTCTTCTCTGATCGTGACGATATTGCCCCTTTAAAACGGAGTTATTTGTTTAAATATTTAATAACATCAGAAATTATGTGATACGCTTTCAATTTAATTCTCGTAAAACATAATTAAAAATTATTTTTGTGAGGGTAATTTTGAAATACGTGAATAACTTCAAATGGAAGGAAATTTTCGAGAATTGCCGGTAAAACATGGGAAGTACACGTAACGTGTTTGTGAATAAATTAATTAATACCACAATAAAATAAATAAATAAACGTTCGAATTCACTTGTTCATAAAGTAATATCAGAAAGACGTCATTTTTAATCATTAACAATTGGGTTAAAAGAAAACAATAATAATACAAAATATTATATTCAAAACTAATTTTTGCAGAAAGTTAGTCAGAGGTAATGACCAGGCATTGGGGAGCGTTGAATCTTCTAGGCGAACCCAGCGTGATAACCACCTTAGCACCCTTCTGGGGGAATCGGCAGACCCCCGGTCCCTCCTTTACTTTCCCGCACCGTAACCAACTGTCGAATAGGGGAGAGACATGGCGGCCCCCAAGCCGTTGCTGCTGCCGCAACTGCCATGTCCCTGAATTAGGTATGTTCTAGGGCTTCGAACCGGTGCGTCCCAGCTCTGGAAGCCCCGCGATTGACACTTCCAGTGGTCCGGCCAACCCGCTGCGCCATCTGGACCCCGTTGGTATCAGACGGGTTAAATTAAACCTACTTAAATAAAGGGTTTGAATTGTACTGCACTACACAATAAAAGATTAAAAACCGCCATCAGGATTCGAACCAAGATCGTTTGCATTGAAGCCAGGCGTCTTATCCATTAGACCACCGCTCCATCTGATTGTTAGAAATGAGATTCATCATCATTTAATACCATGGAAAATAACGGGAACACTCATTCAGTTTTTTTTTAGTTTTAATTAATTTTCAATTCTTCATATCCTTTTCTTAAATGTTTAATTATAGCGATACAACAATGGCAGGTTCAACATATTTACCATTTGTACGGCCCGGGTTATAGACAAGGGACATTAAGATTTTAAGTGACAACTTATCTGTGACAAAGTAAGCTTGGACAATAAAAGCAATATAGTAAATGTGTCAGATAACACATAACATTTTCCTATGTGTTATTTTGTTATGCTTTAGTTGTGTGTCCACAACATGATTTTCAAATAAGCGGACTTGTATTCAATTGGCAAGGTGACAAATGATGAGAAACTCAATAATTCCTGAGGATTTCTTTAAAATTATAATAAGGGACCTAAATTAGCTCCATGGGACAGGGGTTCATGAACTTGAATAAGAACGAAAATATTATTTCCACCTTATAGCTCTCTTTATTATAAACCTTACTTTATTTCATTAAATCGGCATCAAATGAAAATCAATGGTTACTACATAGCAGTGGGATTTCAATAACAAGATTAAATCACATTACAATTTGCAGGGTTTAGACAAGACAAGTACCATTATACTCAGTAGTGCATAGATTCATTCATAAATTTACTCATTAGGTGACGTTAAGAATTCCGGGGTGCCGATTGGTCAAGGATTGCACGAAGAATCAGTCGACCGCCGATCGCAAAGGTCAACCCAACCTTCTGTGCAATGACCAGGTCTCGCCTTGGGAGAACCGCCTTGGTGATCACGGTATCTCCTGGGCCAGGTAAGTGTGATTGTATTAAAAATTGTTCGGGAAATGGCTTTCAAGCGAGTGCAAGCTACCCAAGCTATCTAAGTGTGATTGTATTAAAAATTGTTCGGGAAATGGATTTCAAGCGAGTCCCATAGTTTGTTTACGGACAAGCAGTATTCCGTTTTAACTACTGCGCATGCGCTGCTTGATTTCATATGCAAATTATAAAAGTCGGAGGTTAGGCATTGACAGTACCTTGTCAGGTGAAGTATATTATTAGAGTAAATTATTTTAGTTTACTAAAGTTCAACTCTAATGACTTTCACGAGCCGCTACTTTAATTCCATCGAAGTTCAGAGCCAGCAGAGCTGCTAGCTAACTTATCTGCAATTATTGCTATTAATAAATGAGTTAATTAACAAAGTAATTCCATAGTGAATGCATACACCCCTATCTGAATTTTCTTGCTCGTCTGTGAAATACAGTTTTTTCTGCTATGGGCCTAGTGGTAGTGCCACTAGGCCGCGCACGGGACCTACCATAATATTTTCATTTCGGTATATTAATTTACTGTAAAATCATGCTTATCCCGATTATTATTATTTTTTTTTTTTAGAAATGTGTCATTTTAAGCTTTTTTACCTTCCTCAAGTAAAAATAGCCGTTAAAATAACGAAAGGGGTACATCTTTAAACCACAAGAAAGAAGCAGACTGAACTTCGAAGAGGCATTCGCTCGTGTCCAGTACAATCCAGTACCGCGGCTAGTCAGTACACTCTAAGTCGCAAAGTCTCATGGGTGACCATAATTATAATGATCAACACACATGTAGGCGCGCAATTGCAAGCCTGCATACATACACATTCATGTACTGTACATGTACATTGTTTAACTATAGTACACCCACATGTACGATACATTACGTTACATACACGTGTATCTAATAATTTATAATAAGAGCGAAATCCTTAGGCCCGTCTAAAGTTTGTTACATAATAGGCTCTGGAACCGCTAGGGGTCCTGCGGCTCGGGAGAGGTACCTGCGTGTCGGGAAAAATCCACAGGGTGTCGTCGTCGCCCTTCCGGCTCCGCCGAAGACGTCGTTTTTGCGTCACAGGCGAATCGCCGCTTTTCCACATTTATTTACTGCTTTTTATCATGCAGCGGCCGTCGTTCGGGACCCGTCAGTGTCCGCACGCACTTCCTCTGTATTAGTCTTGTGCAAGACCGTTATTATGCGGATCCTGGTTACACGATCCCGCGCCCGTCCTAAATCACCCACCGTAGCTGGCGCTATAAAAAGGTGGCGCGGCCGTGGACAGCAGGAATGAATGGCGCCCGCAGCGCCGGCGATTGGTTTATCAAATCACAGCGGATCGGCGCGGCGCGTACGTATAAAATCACGAGTAACGTCTTGCGCCAAGACTACCTCTGTATTCGCTGAGGTGTTGTGTTATTCTTGACCCGTGTGCTTAAATACCGTAACGGCTACACTTTCATGGTCTTTTTCAAATCTTACATACAACAGCCGTTATGGCTCACACGTGTATGCATGTTGTGTTGCAGGAGTGCGTGTACGTGTTCTGTATGGTGGGAGCACGTGGTGGTCGCTGTCGGTTTTGTTGTTGGCGTAGAGTGGAGCGGTGACCGAGTCCTCATTTTCAGCAGAGCGTGGGGAGAGTCTACCGAGGAAGTTGGGGTTCTTTTTCTTAGGCATGACAATCTTAATGCAAAAGAAGAGATAGGTGGGGTATTTTAAGGTGGTGACGTGCATGACAATTGTCTTTTTGGTAGTGCAGCGGTGAGTCCTCATTTGAGCAGAACGTGGGGACAGTCTACTGAGGAAGTTGGGGTTCTTTTTCTTAGGCATGACAATCTTAATGCAAAAGAAGAGATAGGTGTGGTATTTTGTAATAAAGAAAGAAGAGATAGGTGGGGTATTTTATATTAAAGTAATACACTGGAGAATTGTAATAAATGAGCAGAAACAAATGTTGTAAGGAGCAACATAATACAATAATACAAATGACATCCCACTCCACAACAGAGCAATACCACCGCCCGTCCAACACAGGTAACCAGGCCAATCAACACATTTCAACAACACACCAACCCCTCCTCAGTCGAAACACTGGCCAAAGCTCCACTCTGCCTTAAACCCTTCATCCCCACCCTCCTCAATTCACCCAACTTCAACCGCTGCTCCAAACCCGGTCTTCAGATCGGGTAACTTGTAATTCAATCATGTAATTCAATCACATCACATTTATTTCCATACTTCCATAACAGAATTAACAAACTTTATATTAAAAGTGCATTAAACAATGAAGCAGTAAATGTTAAATTCATAGCAAAATTAATTAGTTAAATAGAGCATGGGGGCTGTTTATATAAGCAGAAGCTTGTTAAAAACAGCCATACAGACAAAAACACAAACAAAAAGGACAGACAGACAAGAGACAAGACAATAGGTAGTTGACACGATACAGAGTAAATATACTGATGACAGAGGCAATTAAAATAATGAAAAAATATCAAAAGGCTATTAAGCAAAAACAACAGACCAACAAAATTTAGATATGAGGATAATGTGATCGCAATGGAAGAAAAGAGATCTACATCACATCTACATCACTTCGCTTGTATTGTATATTGTGTAAAGTGGATGCACTGAAAATAAATTATGGATGTTGTTAACGTTTTGTTTTTAGAGATAAAAAGCCACAACTCTGTGGAAATTTTCCATTGTGACTGTAATTATGGCATCTATATCCTTTTGTTTGTTTGCGTTATTTATTAAATATAATCTGACTTGTGCTCAATGATCGCAGTAGATAGAAGAGATGTATAAAGTTAATTTTTGCTCCAATCACTCATCTCTATCTGAAGCAATCATGTAAACTGCATCTACATCACAAGTGGCAACAATTTATAGTGTTGGTAAATTGTGGTGGGGTGCAATGGGAATGGTACTGAGGGAGGAGAAGGAACCATGATTTTTGAATATTTTGTATTTAGCACTGTTCACTATGGGAGTTTATTTAGTGGGGTGCACCCACGAGTAGCTTCCCTGAGGTAACCCAAGTAAGTCACAGGTGAACCCTGAGCAAGGGCTAATCCAACAAGCATCCCGTGGGACATTCGCCCTCTTGTGGTCGTTAAAGCGGTGTGAAGAATTTCAAAGGTCGCACGGACTTGTAAATAAAATATCGTTCAGTGAAACGATCGCAAAATTATTATTTCCCAGGTAAAAAAAAAGAACTAATGATCGTATTACTTGCAGGTTCGTACAAAACACCACATCTTCTAATACAAGAACAGTCTCTATACTCACAAATTCATTACAGGATTAAAAATGTATGTCAAAAACTTCACGAAATTGCCGCTGACTGAAAACAAAGATGGCGGCCATTCAGAATATAAAAAAATATTCTCAAACTGACCTGGGGCGCGGTCACGTTTGTTCAAAACAATGACGTCATCCCAGCACAACCGAACTCGCGAAAACGCTTAACCAATGACCGAAGCCCAATCATGTTTCTGGTTACGGTCGCGAAAACGCGCTCCTGTTACAAACTGCTTACAACTTAAAGGACCTGTAGTATAAATGCAAACTAAATGTTATTGTCCTTACGTTTCGAACCTAGCAGGTTCTTTCTGAAAGGCAAAAAAGTGCAAGATAAAAAAGTCCAATAAGGATAATAAAATTTAAAAACAAACAAATTATCCCATTCATGCATGATCAATGGTCCAGCGCACTAAGTCACATCGAGCAGCAATTCGCAGGATCCTAACCACTGCCAAAATAGTGCAAACATCTTTAAATTTAACATTAATAAAATATCCGAAATCTCATATTTTCCTTTTTCACAGTGCTATATTTCGCCCGTACGTGGTATTTTGTGTACCTCCGCCGGCCTACCACTACATTTGGAGGGGGCGTGGCCCAATATTAGCCACTGTCACCACCGTATGTGCAGGGTGAGTGGTGTATTGTATTGAATCACATAGAGAGTAAACCATGTGATGTAACTAGCTATTAGGCTCCGCCTAGTCATCATACTAAATCTAGAATCGCATGTTTATTAAATTTGGTGAACTAAAACGTAAAATAACACAACGGAGCCTGTTCCATGAGAATTGTCTTGATTGGTAACAAGTTAAGTTTACAAGATGGCTTCATGAAAACATTTCATTCAAGAAATCTGTTTATAGAAATAAATCTGTGAAAGTTTTATTTGATCTGAATTGATCAAAGAAATTCAGAGGCAGTTGATAAAAAAGGGTTTCTCACATCAAGAAATAAACTATAGTATTGCAACAGATAAGCAATTATTTCTCGCCCCATTGCTACGTGGACTATAGAAAAGTCTTGCAACTTTATTGTGCTTTCCCTCAGCGGACCATCGACTTTGATTAGACTGTTTTATTTTTTTAAATTTATTATTATTTTTTTTTGCGTTGTTATTTTTTAATTAGATTGTCAATAATCATTGATGGGGTCACTCATCAATGATCATGGATATGATAATGATTATTTTTGCCAAACTGCGCTGATGTAGCTACCTGGATGTACGCCCTCTATTGATTATTGTTGGTCACATAATTGTATATTAACGAACATGTAGATGATGGCCAAATAAGTTATCTTATTCATGCTGTTTAAAGAAGTCTCATCTACACACTAGGTAATAATGATCATTAATGGACGTCTGCTACAGAATGAGAGAATTTCTGCTGCGATATAAAACTATTTGAGCATGAATTGAGTGATGTTTTTATATCGTTGTTCAATGCCAGAATTCCTGTAAATGAGCCAACGGTCGTCCAGTCGTAACCCAGGACGTCTGGACAAGAGAGGCCAAAGTTCTGGTGGTGGTAGCGACAACAAAATAACGGGAAGAACAGAGCGAAGTTCCCCCGCAGTCGACAGCTCCCAAAATGGCCGGCCACCTGCTCGTCGCAGGCGGGATCATGAGGACAGCAGGCACGGGAAGCACTCGCAAAAGTCTGACACGAAACCCACAAACATCAAGACAAACTCAGGTAATTACGAACTTTGCCTTTGGGTTTGAATCATAGAAGGAACTGCACAAAGAGTTTAACGTATAGGTCCGGAGTACCGTAAAGAACATGAAGAATGCAGGGCCAAATTTTCAACACCTTTTTTCCCTTTTCCTGAATTTAACATAGGAACCGCAGTTGTCATGATGGTTGTGTATTTTAAAGTCAGATTACGTAAATTTATAAGAAGTAACATTCGGTGTGGCCTAGCCCGGGGACTCCTGGTGTGAGCTTATGCATTAACGGTGTGCAAATTGAAATCGCATTTCGGCGCGGGGATATTTGCATAAAGGGTTTGTCTTAGTTATAGTTAGGCCTAGTACTAGTTTTTGGTAATAGAATGATATTTTTACATTTAATTTGCATTACTTTTGTATATGCACTTAGTACTTGGTTAGGGTTACTGATGTTAGTATATAAAGGTCGCATTTGAATTGCTCTGTACATACAGACGCATACAAAATGAATAGGAAACTCTTAAGCCAGGTCAGATTTTTGAAGATCACGAAGTAAAGTATGCCCTTAAAAAGAACCGGTAAGGCTAATGTGTTTGACATGTTTGAGTTGTTGCCGACGGGTTATGGGAAAAGTGACTATGTTATGGCTGGTTGTCGGCCATCATGGATAAGGTAAGCTCACACCAGAGCGACGGATGCAGAGGCTAACAAAAGTTTGGAGGTCCCGCGTTACACCACGGGAAGTCATTGGCAGCCATGTCTTCAGCTAAATCACAACAGAAGCATTGACCGCACAGAGTAACTTCAATCAGCTTTTTGCACTAAATAAATATATACATTTCTTAAGTGAAACTTCCCGGCCGGCTTTATAAGGGGACGAATATTCACTGTGACGATTTCGTGAGGACAAAAACAGGTAAAATATATCATATTAGCTTCCTGTTGGGTTCGTCAATGTGGTGGGGTTGATAACTCCCGGACTCCGATGGAGTCATGCAACACGTAGTATAGGAGTCCCTGGGCTAGGTGTGGCCCTGCATTCTATAGTTGTACCATAGGTCCTAATGTATTTTAATGTAAACATAAATATTAACATTAATAATAATATTATTCTTTATTTGGCGGTTGGATACGACATGCTTCCCCAACCATCACTTTTTAAAGGGTTTATTTTGGAAATTGTGTTCAACCGCTAACCAGTTATGAAAGGGTTCTTTCAATTTTTGGGGGTATAGAATGGATTTTTTTTTTATAATGCATTTCGGACTTTATTTCCCTTCTAAAAAATCCTCCCCTTTGAAAATAGAAGAATCCTACTAGTTGCCACATGTACGATGACCGTGTTGGCCACTGCATGGGGGAGGTGACAAGATCAGACTGACATGACTGAGGAAGTCATTGTATACCAAAAATGCTTGATTTTTCATAATAATTTGAAGTATATGTCCATCATCATCTACATATGTTCTCCACCTTAACCCTAACCCCTGCCAGACGCAGCAAAGTGCATCAGGTGGAAAAGTCTGGTGCACTTTGATGGATTCAGCTGTCAACACCAGTGCATAAGCAGCCAAGTCTGTTTCTATTGAGAGCTGGTCCCATTGAACAATGCCAGAGTTGTATCCTGCTGCGTTTGGTGACCACAGACTCTGAGGCAGTTCGGCCTTGAGATTTGTGACCTGATGGATTTTGCTGCACTGGGCAGTCAAGTCACTTTGACAAACGATGCAATCTGTTGCGTCTGGCAGGGTTTCTAGCCAAAATACCCTGGAGGGTTAGGGTTAAGGAGAAGATAAGATTACATTATTGGTTATAAAGAATGAGAAAAAGTGGTGATTGGGTTTAACATTCTACCCTACAATAATTAAAGTATTCTGTTTTATGATAATAAATTTACAACTTATCACCAGAAAAACTCGCTCCCATTGACATCCAGGTATCTATACCGCAAGGCTTTTTTGCAAGTCAATGCGCATGCACGCGGCAGTTTCGATAAGGCTTATTGATGGCAATTGACAACAAAAGCAATTCAATGTTAGTTTGTGAGATGTAAAATTGTGAGATCTTTTTAAAGCTGTGGCAACTGTCATCGGGGCTCCCATCATATCCATCTACAGTACCAGCCACAAGTAATTCCAAACACTCGCGGGTAACACGCGTGCGCCATCGAGTGCGTGGCGGGTAGCCACGCGAAAAACCCGCGGGGGCACGGGGAGCCACGGAAAACTTGCGGGCCGTGTCGGGGGATCTGCGTGGCCACGAGAAACCAAGGCAGCTAAGCAACGTTAGTTTTCACAACCATTGCCCAGTGGAGGATCACTGATTCGTACAACGATTTGTTATTAACGGGGGGTATGACTACACTCTTTATTTGGGCGGACGACATCTGTTTACGTGTATGTATAAATTTCGACAGGAATGACGCGGTGTTATCTTTACAGGTTTTTGGTCTGCATTTTTTAATATAGTTTAAACACAATTTAAAACAACACAATTTGTAGACGTACGTCATTGTATACATACGTTTATTTTTTAGTTTCGTTTTAGTTTTACTGCCTCAGCCACGGACCATTAAATATCCGTAGTAGTCTTTTGCAGTTTCAAAAAATCTGCAACAAACGTCTTTGCGCAAGACTAAAACCTGTATGTACTGAGTAACCTCGGTCTTGTTCCACTGAATATTATTATAGTGATCAGTGTGTTGCACACGATATTGCATGCATGGAAACAACCTAACCTCGTCCCAGGGATTTCGATAGTTAAATACCCGTTAAGTAAGAAAAGCGTGTGCTGCATTCAGTAGGGAAGCCGGGAGTATAGGCCATCCGAATTTATTCATCGGTAAAATTACTACATGTAACTCCATATCCATGATATAGGCATTATAGTATAGAGAGGTACTAAGTTTTCGTATCTGAAGTACAAAGTAACACATTAGCTTTTTCCACGAGGGTCTAGGAGGAAGCACGAGGGGACCGTGGGGACTCCAATTTCTGAACAAAAATGTGACTAGACTGATCCCCTCAGGCCTGGCCCTGTGGCCCATGCGTTAAATGGATTTCAATTGATAAGTTATGATGCGGTATGATACAGACGGAACCAGTGTGGAGTAGCGCTGGCGTATCTACCAACTAACGTCACTCTTTATCACTTAAATAAGTTCTGATCTCCACTGTGCGTGCCGGTGCCCGAGTGACGGCGTCTTTTGCAAGCCTCGAAATGTACTGTGATCTTCCGACTATATAATCTCGTCCCCACCCACGGCAAACGTGCAGTATCTGTATTCCTCAATCCCACAGCTTTCTCGCCACAAATATAAATCTTGGCTCCGTAAATGAAGTTTGCATTGCAGCACTACATGAACGTTTTTCGACTGATGGATCAACTATGATAATAACGTCATACAAACATTCCCTAAAAAGTTTAAAAGCGTTAAATCGACGGTATTTATTAAGCAAAAAAAAGACCAACCGTGCCATCAAACAAACATATCAATGTTATTTAATTTGACAAAAATAATAAACCGGTCTAACAGAAATGGAGGAACATGCTACAGGTAAACCTTCGTGGAATGTTATTGAACTCCCATAATGATACCGTGACAGACCCAACTGTAACATTTTATTGCACATACATTTTACTTGTCATGTATCCTCAATTTACCCTAAATGACGCACCTAAGGTTATATAATCAACTGGACGGTAACTTACAAATGAAATTAGCAGTTTGCTGTTTCAGTTTGTTTCAGTGAAGGATTCTCTTGTAAAATGCTGAATTTCAATGCATGATCATATGCGTGGACGTCTTGAGCGCCATTTTTTGAGATGCACAGAATTGTGGTCATCAGAAAATTGATGTTGGTATAATGACTCACCCCAAACTGTTAAAGATGATGGGGGCACAGAAAATGTACCCAAAAAGAAAAACAGTTGAAATCATGTTTCATCTTATTCCAGATGGTTGTAAAATTATTTTTAAACATGAAAATAAAACTATTGTTTTCGATTTTTAAAATAAAATGGTATAATTTGGAGAAGCTCTCAAAACTTTTAATCAATATTCTTGAAAGACCAATAAAATGGAAGGTGGTTAAATTTCTTGCAAAAAGTACTTTAAAACTTTGAAATGTGTAAAATTGCTGTTAACATTTTGTCAAATAAAAGATTTCTTTTCATAACCATGATATTAATGTTTCATTTTCTCAATAATTTTCCACTACCATCGAAATAAACACCAACGAATTAAGTAGTCTTTGTTCGCTTCTTCTATAAGGAATGTGTCCAATTTGAGGATCAGTATTTCTTTAAAAAATCATTGCAAATGCAAAGCATTCATATATTTTGGTTTCCACAGGCAACAGCTTGTTGACGGCATAGAACAATAAAATCACAGATGTTCGTGAACAAAAAATTGAGGTCATGTAAATCTCTTACTATTTGTATCTAGTAAAATCAGTGGTTAAACAACTTTTTCCACTTTCACAAGCACTAACTTTCCAGTAAATCATACAATTTCACTATAATTTTTATTTCTGTAACAAGCACGACTTACATGTAGATAAGTTTATGCAACCAGTAATACGCCATAGTTTTGTAAGTTTTCCGAGAAATGCTAAGCCAAAGGTAGGTGCGTCATTTCACGAGTGCGGCGAATTACGTACATGGACGATAGAGGTAATCAACGGTGGAACGGGACAAAACCAATCTACATTCCAACTGTGAAAACGGAGAAATTATCAGTAAATCAACCAGGCCTTAATTATTTAATAATACAAAGAAAATGTTTAAAATGCAATTTGTCATAGAACCCAACTTACAGTACCATGCGGCATCAGAAAATTAACCGACAGTAGTTTTCTAATAAATACATGTATTGTTAAGCAGATCGTATCCTAAAACTCTAAGCCTGTGATTAATGAGGCATTAGACGCAAAACGCCATTTACTACAATTATTGACTCGTGCTAATAAAACTCGCAGATAAGCAAGCATGTTTTAACAGGGATTTTAAATGAAACAAATCTTCATTTGCATGTACCCCGCTATGAAGCTCAACGTTGCAACCATTTCATTCATTTAAAATTACCCATATTTAAATGGACGTTCGGCCCCCGATCTACATTATGCTCTTGAATGACGTTCAGTTCGTGTCGTGGGCTTCCGTGCGGTGCCCGTGTACTGCGCTGTGTATCGTTGCAGTTGCCCACGCAAAACTACCCGACACGCCACGAGCTTCGCTCGAAGGCCCACGGCAATTACCCGCGTGGCTGCGTGGCGCCCCGTACCCGGCACGCAATTTACCCGCCACGTCACGGATACTCCACGGGGGTAAATGGAATTACTTGTGGCTGGTACTGTATCTACCAGTTAAAGGGATAATGGATGCAGTATGACTGTCAGAATACTGAACACCACTTTCAGTCCTAGGGTTACATGCACAAAGATTCATGTGTACCTGATGTGGACTTCACTGGACGAACATCTGTTTGTACATAAACAGTGTCCATGGACACTCAAAACATTCTGTACCCATACTTCAAAATATCAGCAGCAAATAGAAATCTTCATCCGTTCCAACCCAAAGGACTTCTGAGGTATCACTATTGTCCTATAGTCCCTTGTGGAACCATTTCTCAATGGATGAGTACACCACAGGTGGCTCTTCACAAGTATGTAAGTTGTGGCAACCTCAACACCATCCTGCAATCCACCCCCCCCCCCCCCACCCCTCGCTGAGCTGCACCAGTCCAAGCAAGTCTCTGTTTGAGTCCCCTTCACCTTGTGTCCCATCCAAAACTGAATTTGAAACCCTTTCTCCATGTGGGACACCCAGTGAAGCCAGTCATCCCCTCCCCATAAAACTGTACCCGCCTGACCTTGTGAACTCGATCCTGTGACATCTCTCCATGATGATGAGTTCAACACCACTGCTCCCAAAATTGTAAACGGCAGCAGAGCTGAAGACATGACCAGCACTCAAGAGTACCAGTTGTGCAGATACTAGTTATTCTTTTGATGATATTCAGACCCAACCTATTCGCTCAGTGCACATCGTAGCCTTCTAGCGGTGAATCTTCACCCAGTGTCTTGATGATAGCCACTTTGGCGTCGTGTGAGCGTAGTGCGTACACTTTATGTGCGTATGTTATTGTACGAAGCGCGCGTGTACTTCTGCCAGCTGATGATCACTGGAGATATTCCGCACGTACGCACATCAACTGCAAAATATGCCAAATGCGGCGCACTATCGCTGCCCTTTCACCTACAGTGGTCTAACAACACGTGCCCTCAACGGCTCATGCACAGTGCGAATAGAAAATTGTCAGAACAAGTTATTTTTTTTTAATAGTAATTTGCTTATCACAGAAGTATTATGTGCTGAAACTCTCAAATTCATTGAGATTCCACCTGGTAATAAGGACAACCTATACTTTGTAATTGATAATAGCAAAAGTCTTACCTATATGTAAAAGTGCCATTCATGTACATGTATTATCCTAGTCCTTGTGAATCTCAATGAATTGGCACAGTACACCAAGAACAATGGATTTAGGCTATTCATGACTTATTATTCCATAGACTGACACGCAAGGTCTCCAAAAGAAGCAGTGCAGTCTGGGAGACTTATCCGGCATGTACTGTATAAGAGAACTGTATCTCATGCGCGCACCTTAGCATTTAGCGCGTTTGCCACACAGCTGAAGTTCGCCTGCTTCTAGTTTATTGCTTGTAAAACTAGCCTCCCGCAGTCAACCGCCTTAATATGCCATGACAGGCTGGGCAGTGTAGCAAAACTTGTAACCATGCTCTTGTGCTTGCGCACAATTGGAGTACAATGCCGTGGTATGGATTAGAGCACACTTCATGTAGGTAACAGACTTTTGATAATAGTGTTAATCTTGAAACTAGGAAATAGTAATTTAAATTTGTAGATGAATATGTGGAGTCTGGCATAGAAAACAAACAGATTTTGTTATTACTAATGCTAGTATTGAGTGTATAAAAAAATGGGTGGAAATTATAGTAATGTTAAGGGAACAATTGTAAAAATTTGTCTACAACCCACCGATGGAACAATTTTTATATTGAGATGGAGTAGTATGTCAGATAGCGGTTCTAGGCCACCTACAAAAAAAAACGAATTTTAAGGGACTTTCCCTAAATGTTTTTAAAAATGGTACGATAGATGTGGTGAGGTGAATCGCGACGTCTTGAAAAGATAGCGTCATAAAAAAAATGGATAGCGTCATCAAAAAACCCGTGGGTTTTATATATAAACCGCGGTTTGAGTGTATTTTAAAATGACAACAAAATGACAAAAAATAAAAACAAAAATATTATCTAGTACTATAATAAATGGAGATGGAAAAGTAAGAAAAGAAATCGTTCCTTGTAAATGGTTATTAGTAGGTAAAAGCGATGAAGTGTTGCTTACTTAGCTCAGCAAATATGAACTATTGCGCTTTTCATTGTGGTAGAATAAAATGTGGAAAGAGTATACCAACAGAGTGTAGAAGATGTAAAAAGGTACAAAACAAAAAATAAGTTTGTATGCGAAATGTAAGATATTAAGCGTAGCGAGTTACAAGCGAGCGAGAGGAAAAGCTATACGTTTATTTAATAGCGTGATGATCGAGTTGCTAGAGACAACAAACGCTTATAGAGGCTAAAAATTAAAATTACAGCGTTGGCGCTGTAGCGTACGGGGGAGGTCTACATGTTGTTTTTACCCGCTCCGCTACTCGCGAAGCGGGTTTTTGATTGTTATAGTAAGATTTATTTACCGACAAGTTTATTTTAAACTCAAAAGTTTTTCTATAAGAACTTTTTTTTAACCTCCATTTCAGCCGGTAAAGTCGCCGCTTTAACCGAGTTGTTACGGATTTTTTCTGTCATTTTATAATATTTATCTCGCTCTTCGCAAACGAGTACAAATTCTTCTTGACTAATAATGTTGTCTTCGATGGCTTTACTAACGTGGTTTTCGATCGTGTTGAGTTTAGACTACGCTAAAACACGTATCTCATCGTGTTTTTTAGCTTTTTTAGATAATTTAGATTTTGCGTATTTGATAGCGAACGTCGCGCCACCCAACCCTAAAGCTAATCCTTCTAAAGCGTATCCAACGGCCTTCAGGCAGTTGCGATACTAGCGATTCGACGGCTCCTGCTCCCATACAGCCCAATTCAGCGAGAGTTTCTCACGATACTACAAGCGTTGATAATTTTATTATATTTTTTATATGCACGTCAGCGATCGTTTATTTCAGCTCGTAATTCTTTTTGAATATCGTTGATTTTTGCAATCGAAATGTTTTAACATCATCCGTCAAAGACGGTAAATTTGGATAAAGTACGTTCGTTGATTCTATAGGTACGCTCATTGTTTTTTATTAATAGAAAAGATTTAAATTTAATGTAAAACTAGTAATTTTCATATCGTAACAGATTCCAGCATCTGTAGAGACAAAAAAAACAAATTTGAGCAAAAACTTTCTATTGATGTCTTTGTGTTTTACTTTAAAGCAAACTCCATATTCTAAAAGCATTGGTTCAGTATCAAAACTAAAATGTTGAGAAATATATTGAAGTTCAAGCCCACCGTTCCCGGATAGATCCGCTACAAGTTTTAAAAAGTTAGTATGTGATCCATCATTAGTAGTTGTTCTAGAATAACTTAAAAACTCTGTCATTTGAACATTAGAGTTAAAACTCACAGATTGTTTGTTTTTATAATAAGAAAACTCAATTAAATTTTCATATTCATATCAAACTTTGCTTTCTTCAATATTAACGATATGTCCAATTTTTTCAATGTTTGTATTGTTAGCATCTCCTCCTACACTACCACTACTAAGTAGAACTAGCTGACTTTTACTTCGACTAGGTCCGTAAATACTCACCATATTTATTATAGTATAATCATTTTTAATTTAACGGTAAAGTTTTAATTTTTATATTAAAACAGATTTTAGAATTGCTTTGAAAAATGTGGCTTCTACAAAAACTTGTTGAATGTCTCTCATTTTAAAACACATTTCGTACATTAGATGTTGCGTTTCATTATCGATAAAATGAAATTTCTCATTTCGTTCTGGAGAAGGAATATAATAAATGTTGGCCGCATAATCACAGCTGTTGCGAATGCGTAACAAAACTATCGGTTTTTATAAATTGCGTAAAAATACTGCAGATACGTGGTGAAATGTTAAACATGAAAAAGGGTTGTTTAAACGTAGCGTGCCATCCTAATATAACGTTATATTTTTCAACTAAAATTATCCTTTGTAAAATTTCATCTCTATTGAGATACCCATGATGTTCGTAAATTTCACTAGACGACGAAACATCTTTACCCACGCTACTAGATAAAACTCGCTCACTCGTTATACGACTAGGTCCGTAAATACTCGCCATTTATTTATATAATTTCTATATTTAAAATAATTGGAAAACCATGATTATGTATATCTCTACCCTTGGAATCTTTAATTTGAAAACTTAATTCGTTAAAAGTACCAATCTTTAATTTTTTAAGTAATGGATTTTTTATATTCCATATACATACTTTCTCGAATGATTTACCCTGCAAAGGTAAAAACGTTTCGATGGTAGAAGGTTTGCCGTTGAAATAATTATCGCTCAGAAATTTGATCGCAATGAATGTATAAAATTTTAAAAGGTTGTATATCAATCCTTTTACTATATTCTCCGCAGTTAGAAATTGCCAGAAGCCCGAGTAAATTAGCTAACCCAGTAAATTTAATAGATTTTGTATCATCGCTCAACTTTAGCGTGTAAGCACCTGCCATATAATTGATCATAAGCGTTATCCAAGACTTCGTTTTTGATATAACATCTATAATTTCATAAATATTGTAAAGCCCCGGTTCGACAAATTTTATAACATCATCCAACGCCGATGTACGATAAATTATTCTTTCTTTTTTACGTATGTTGTAATATCCTACCCAAATGTTTACGCTTTTTAATAACATATAAAAATCACCATCACGATTATCGATAGCGCAATCTAATTCAACTCGTCCACCAGTTTTTTCAATTTCAATTTCGACGGTATGAAACATTTTATTATTTAGAATTTAATAATAATAAATAATAATTCAAGCATTCAAGAGTAATTTATCGAAAACGATATCCAACATCTGGAAATTTTAACACGCCTCTAAATTTTAGCGCTAACGATTTAACTAATCTAAATATTTACGTTAACGACGAGTTTTTTAACGCATAACCGAGTAATCCATTTCAAAATTATAAGTTACAGCGCATTATAATTACTTAAATGTACGCCGATGGAGGTTTGTTCCTAAACCGCTTTTTCAAAAATCAAATAAATTTTGCAACGTGGTGTAGTACGACGGGTTTGCGGCGTGAGTTGGAAACATTTATATTATTCAGATCCGATGATTCGTAGTTTTTAGATTTCACGTTTATTATCAAATTAGACGAATACTAAAAGAAGCGGTATTCCGAACCTTTAAATCCAATTTGGAGTGCTTTGAAAAATAACATAGACATCAACGCCAGTATAATAATTTATGCAGAGAATTTCACGCATCGCCAGATATACAATGGCGACAACGAGCAGATTTAAACTCTGAGGGTTTAGGTAACGGCTACGATTTAATATATAAAAGCGGCGCCAGTATGCGTGCATCGGTAAAAATTTTATCGATACTCGTTTTATTAACGGTGAATATAATCCAAAAATAAACATTATGAAATTTAAAGCAAGACCTCGAAGATGTTCCACCACAAAAGTTTAAACCTTTTAAAGATTACATTACGATCGATTATATAGAACAATCTTTAGAAGCTAAACGAGGTTGGAGCAAGTACATAATCGATTCTAAATTAGCTCGAGGTTTTACGGATATCGGTACAGAACGACTAACGATTCTATAAGAACGACGCTCACGCTGATTTTAGGAGCTCAAGCGCAAGCAAAAAGCGGATTTTTAGCGTCTGGTGTTGGGTTAGATGCACAGCGTGAATTTATAAATATAGTAGATGCCGAGATTGAATCTCCGGTTGATTTACAATCTTCTATTCAACGATATCAAGATGTTTTACAAAATGCTCGTTCTCAATTAAACTTTGCTATCGGAGAAAATTTATACATGGTGCCTAGCAATATGAATTTACGAATAGATACGCACGGATACAATAATAATATATTAATATCAACGAGTAATTTATCTTTAGGTTCACATTTAGATACAAATTCAATGCCCGTTCGTCTTCCTATTTTTACCACTAGAAGAACAAGCGGATCGCTAAACACGCATAAGAATCAAACGATGATACTTTTACGATAGCACACGCTCATAAGACTCTTTAGAAACTACGATAAAGAAGATGTTCCTTTAGCGATGCTAGTCATCAAGAAGAAAAAATTCTTTAATACTTGGTTTTACGATTTTAGCGGGACTAGGTGTCATGATTTACTAATTGTTATTTTAACGTTTTCTCTTGGCGTAGCTAAACTAGTACTCCAACCCCAGTTAGCGCTAACCATAAATGTTCCGCCGTCCACGCGACGATGTTTGAAGCTGTTTTAAATAACCAACTTACAACCGCACCGATAATAGCCGGTAAAGCGGCTAAAGCTTTCGCTCCGAGTTTAGATAATACATTCGCTAGATTTTTTAATGTTTTTTGTATCCACTCTTTTACACCACCACTATCTGGCGGAGTGGGTTTTGGAGATGGTGGTGCGGGTTTGGGAGGTATAGGTTTTGGAATAACTGGTGTGGGCGGTATAGGTTTAGGTATACATGTAACTGCACTAGCGGCATTACCGATCGATTCGATAATAAAAGCGATGGTCATATTG